>PISX010001492.1:116104-194293 GCA_004024625.1 Mellivora capensis
TCCCTGTGCTCTACTCCCATCCCCGACTCCCTTGTCCTGTGAGCCCCTTCCCCCATTCCGCCCACCCTCCACCCCCAGCAGTGCTGAGTTCTAGCTCCTCCTTGTCACTGCTGCCGACACTGTGTCCCACAGAACACAGGCCGGCCCACCTTTCATCCCAGGTGCTCCCCCGTCCTGCCTTGCCTGGAACGGAGCCGAGACTCCTGGTCCTGGGGCCAGGCCCCTGGTGGGTGTCACGGTTGTGGGGACAATTGTACCAGTGCCATCTGTTCCAGGGCCTGTGATCTCCTCATGCAGATGGAAACAGAGGTTCCAAGGCTCAGACATCCCCCAAGGCAGCAGCTGGAGGTGGGACTTGAGTCTGGTCCCCTCCCCGTTTGTGTCCACTTGGGCTCCTGGCTGCAGCTCCTCTGGGAAGCCTGCTGTTGTCCCCGTCTAGCCCCTGCCAGCTGCATCCCAGGTGGCTCCCAAATGGCTCCGTCCTGGGGCTCCGGGTACCAGGGCCTGGCTGGGCTGTGGTGGGCACCCCAGGCTCTGCCTGCAGAGCCCTCTGGGGATGGAGGCAGCAAGGGGACTTATGTGGGTCCGTCTGTCCTGCCTGCCATGTGGCCCACTCTGCAGAGGCCCAGACTGAGAGTCAGTGTTTCCCGGTGTGGCTGGGACGGGTCTGCGTTAGCTGAACTTTGCATTACAAATTCAGTTCGCCTCGGTGCCTTGGTGCTGTGATAGTTCATTTTTGGCAGTGATATAAAGTGACTTTTCTGCTTCAGTTAACAATTTAGGTGGAACAGGGGTCAGGCAGTGCCGGGTGGCTGAATGGCTGGCAGCCTTAGCCAGGCTTTGGGGACAATCATACTCCCAGGTGATGGTAGACAGCTGGCCATGTGGCCACAGAGCTGGGGGCCATGAAGTTGTGCCCTAGTCATACCTTTAACTTGGGGTTCCCCAGGCCAGAGCCGGAGAAAGGCTGCTGGGCAGGCAGCTCTTAGGAGATCCCGGGATGAGGCAGGGAGCCCTGAGCACCACCGGTGCCTACTGCTGGGCTCCAGCCAATGAGACCCAAGGGGCCTTGCCAAGTGCCTCTTGGAGCAGCTGCCCACCACGGTTGTGCATGGCAGGGCCCATGTAAGTGCTGAGTTCGGCAGGGGCCCTCCTGGCACCAGAGGAGGCGGGCCGGGGGCCTGAGGGCACTGTCAGGTGCAGGCGACCTCTGCTGGGGGGAGTGGGTGGATGGGACACACCTGCATGGGCCTGAGTGGGTGGGCCGGGAGGAGCTAGTGTTTCTGAGGCCCATGAACTGAAGCAGAGCAAATGCCCCGAGCCCATCCTGGCCGAACAGGGCTCTTTATAAAGAGGTCCATCATGAACCCTTTGCGTCTACTTGTTGGGGGCAGCCAAGGGTATGGGGTGAGAATGTGGCCCTGTTGGGCTCCTCTGTGCCCTGAACCCCCCGATAGTGTGATCTTGGGTATCTCCTGTGACCTTGGACGACCTTGCCATGTGACTCTGGGTGTCCTCACTGTGTGACCTTGGTAGGTTCCTTCCTGCTCTCGGAAGCTGTTTCTGGACAGCTGTGCTGGTGTGTGCAAAGGGCTTAGCCCCGAGCCGGCCTTTGGGGTGGGGTCCCAGGGTCCTTGCCACACAGAGGAGGGTTAAGGGAGGAGCTGCCCTCCAGGCTGGGGGAGCATGAGTGGGAGGGCGCACAGATCCCAGAACTCTCAGACCCACACGTCCACCTACCCAGGTGGCTTCTCGGACGGGGACGGCAGTATCCAAACACCTGCACCCGTCCCTCTTCCTTGCCAGGCTGCGAGCACAGGGCGTGCGGTGGAGGTGCAGGAGGGCCCGGTGTGAGGGCTGGGAAGCTTCTCCGCCCTCCCCTCCCAGTCTAGGCCACTTGGGCCATTCACACCTTCAGCTGAAGTGACTTGCTGGGGAACCTCAGGCAGGGCTGGGGGTCCGGTCTTTTCTGGTTCCTCAGCGGCCCATGAAGGGAGGGGATGGGCCCCTGCGGTCCATCTCCCATTGTCCTGACTGCACCAAAGGAGGAGTCCCTGGTGTCACCCCGGGGTGGTACCTGGCAGTCAGCCTGGCCTCGGAGGAGATAGCAGAGGACAGGAGCCGGCCCCTCACCCCAAGCTGCCCAGCCCCCAGGCAGCCGGACTCCACCCCCACGCCCTGCAGGGCACCGGGACGCAAAGCGTGTGGTTTCTGCAGAATAAAACGGTGACTGTTTCCAACCAGGCCCTTGAGCCGCCAAAAAATGTGGCGTATTTGCTGTCTGGCCCCCAGCCGGCCGATCGTGGGCAGCGTTCCTGGGAGGACGCCCCGCCGTGCACCAGACACCATTCCTTGCTGGGCCTGCCGCCGGAGGCCCCTGCCTGGCACTCCCGGGGGAGGAAGTCCCCACCAGCCCCCACCCCAGCCCTTCTGGCCCCTGGCTCTGCATCGCCATGCTCCATCAGGGCTTCCCAGGTGCTGTACAGCCTTAAGGCCCTCTGTGATTCTGATGTGCAGGGCAGACAGGCAGATGGACAGAAATACTTCTTTCCCCTCCACGTTTCTCTGAGATGGTCCCTAAGTGGGGTCCCCCTGCAGGCTTCAGGGTTGGGTGGGGATGGAGGGGGAGGGCTATGTCCCTCCCCAGTGGGGTTGGCCACAGAACGTGGGCAGTGAGTCCCCATCCCTTTATCTGGGGGACTCTAGGCCTTTTGGAGTACCTCCCAGACCAAATGTCATCCTAACTGTCAAGGACAAAGGACCCAGAGCATAGAGCCGAGTGTGGCCAGCCTTGGGCAGATTCCCCAAACCTCCGCCAGTGGCCCAGCCCTGTACTTGTCACCCCTCTGGGCTCTGGGCTGACTGTGCCCTTTGCAGAGGGTGCCTGTTGGAGGGCCTGGGCAGGGCACCCCATTCCTCCTTTCCCTGCTGGTCCTGAGATGCCTGCTGGTGTAATGGGCCTGGGTGGGCATGTGGGGTGGGGGGGGCACCAGTACCTTCTCTAGGTGTCTCGAGGGGGTCCTCCTTTGGGGCTGACAGGGGACAGGCCCTGGGACCCTGGCCTTTCCGTCCAGCTGCCCCCAGGGTCCTTCCTGACCTCCACCCCTGGCCTTAGGGAGAGCCGTCCTATCCCCCAGTGCCTGCCCTCAGGGGCCCCAGGTCTCCTTGGGTCCCAGAGAGAGCCTGTGAGCCTTTCCCTACAGCTGCATTTTTGGCGAGAAAGAGGCCTCTGCAGACTTGCTGGGACCTGCGCTCCCAGAGAGGCGGCTGCCATCCGGAGCAGGAGGCTCTTTCCTGCACGGTGCCAGGACCCGGGGTCTCCCGGCTCAGCACCATGGTGCCTGCTATGAATTCTGCCCAACCCTGAGGCCACCTTCCCATCTTGTGCTGGTCCAGGGCCCTCTACCCTGTCCTCCAACACAGCCTGGCAGTGTCTATGCTCCCTGCCCCTTACCCCAGAGCAGCACCCACCTGGACAGCCTCCAGGGCCAGCAAGCCCCAAATTCTAGACAGCCAGAGGCTGTGGCTGTGTCTCCAGGTTTCCAGAAGCTCCTCATTCATTCGTTTGTCCTTTGTCTCGGAGAGGGACCATCTCAGAGAAACGTGGAGGGTGGTTCCTAGACAGGGCGGGGGGCTGCACACAGGGTTGCCCCCTCTCTGGGCCTCCCTTGTCTCACCTGTGACCTGAGACCATAGTATACCAGAGTTGCCCAAAATTTGTGTGCCCGGGATGATTTTAGGGGATGCAGCCCTGAAGATTTAGAACCATGTTTTCTCCTAAGAGTTTATAGTTTTAGCTTTTCTGTTTAGGTCTTTCACCCATTCTGAATTCATTTCTGTATGTGGTGTGAGGTAGGGGTCTACTTTATTTTTTTGCACATGGATGTCCAGTCATCGTCCATTTGTTCAAAGACTGTTTTCCTCCCGTTAAATTGACCTGACACCCTTCTTGAAACTCAGTTGACGGTGAATGTAAGGGTTTATTTCTGGACCCTCGAGGCTTTGTCCCTCCTTGCGCAGCCCCGCACCGTCCTCATGATCGCAGGGTCTGGTAAGGTTGACATTGGGAAGTGTGCGTCTTCTAACCTTGTTCTTGGTAAATGCTGTTCTGGCTATCCGGGGCCCATTGTCTTTCTGTTTGAATTTCAGGATCAGCTTGGCAATTTCTGCAGAAAAAGCAGCGAGCAATTTGTCGGGGCTTGAATCTGTGGATCAGTTTGGGAGTTTGCAACTGTAATATTGCATCTTCAGTTTCTTTCAGTGATGTTGTAACTTTTAACATGCGAAGCTCACAATTCTTTGGCGAAATTTATTCCCAAGTATTTTATTCTCATCCATGCTCTTATAAATGGAATTGCTTTCTTTCTTTTTTTTTTTTTTAAAGATTTTATTTATTTATTTGACAGACAGAGATCACAAGTAGTCAGAGAGGCAGGCAGAGAGAGAGAGAGAGAGGGAGAAGCAGGCTCCCCGCTGAGCAGAGAGCCCAATGCGGTACTCGATCCCAGGACCCTGGGATCATGACCTGAGCCGAAGGCAGAGGGTTTAACCCAGTGAGCCACCCAGGCACCCCTAGAATTGCTTTCTTAAGTTAATTTTTCTCATTGTTTATTGCTAGGGCATACTGATCAATATGCAATTGGTGTTATGTGTTGATCTTGTATTCTGCAACCTTCCCGACTCGTTTATCAGTTCTGCTGTGTGTGTGTGTGTGTGTGTGTGTGGCTAAATTCCTTAGGATTTTCTCTGTACAAGACCATATCATCTTCAGATAGGGTAGCGTACGTCTGCCTTTTCAGTCTGTTGTGTTTTTTCTCGTGTGTGTGTGTGTGTGTGTGTGTGTGTGTTTAATTGCCCTGGCTGGAATGTTCAGTACATTGAGTCGAGGTGGGGAAAGTACACAGTGTTGTCTTCTTCCTGGTCTTGGGAAGTAAGTTTTAAATCTTTCATTATGAAATATGGTGCTTGCTTTGTCAATACCCTTTATCCAGTGGGCAAGTTCCCTTCTGCTTCTACTTTGCTGAGTGTTTTGTTTTGTTTTAAATCACAAAACACTATTGGGTTCTGATCAAATGCTTTTTCTGCAGTTGAGGTGATCATGTCTTTTTTTTTTTTTTTAATTCCTTTAGTAGAGTGTATGTCTTATATGGTTCTTGCATGTTAAACCAACCTTGCATTCCTTGGATGAACCCCAGTTGGTCATGGAGTATAATCACTTTTTTTACATGTTACTGGGTTTGGTCTGCTAATACTTCCTGGAAGATTTGTATGTCTGTACGTGAAGGGTAGTGGTCCATGGTCTTCTTTTCTTGTGATGCCTTGGCTTTGGTATCAACACATAAAAATAATGATTCCATGAGAATGAATTCCTTCCTCTTCTGCTTTTTTTGAGCTGTTCTTCTGAACACTTCGGAAGTGTTTGTGAAGGCTTGGTGTTAATTCTTTTTTAAATGTTTTGTAGAATTCACCCAAGAAGCCTGGCCTTGTCTCTGTAGGAAGTCTGTCTGTCTTTCCTTCTTTCTTTCTCTCTCTCTCTTTCTTTCTCTTCCTTTCTAAATGAAGTCATTCTCTCTGCTCATTACGGATCTTCATTTTTCTTGGAATCGGTTTTTTTGCGTTAGTTTCCATAGTTTGCAGGTTTCTGGGAACCCATCCATTTCATCCAGGTGATCTAATTTCTTGGTGTACAACTGTTGTGAGTACTCCTTACAGTTCTTTTTATTTCTGTGAGGTTAGTAGTAATGCTCCCTTTTTTCATTCCTGATTTTGGTAATTTGAGTTCTCTCTCTGTGGGAGTAAAGCTAAAGGTTCAACAGTTCTGTCTCTCTTTTCAGAGCTTCGACTTTCTGACTTTCGGCTTTGTCAATATTCTCTCTTGTTTCTCCTCTCTGCATTATCCTTTCTCTCTGAGCTTTGTTATTTCATTCGCCTGCTTGCTTTGGGTTGAGTTTGCTCTCTCTGTTCCAGTTTCTTAAGACAGAAGAGTAACTTACTGATTGGAGATCTTTCTTTTTTTTTTACAAAACAGGAGTTTGCGGTTATGGATTTCCCTCCAAGCATGGCTTTGGCTGCACACCACGAGTTTTGGTGTTTGTATTCTCATTTCCGTTCACCTTAGAAGTATTTGCTAATTTTCCTCCCTCGAGTACTTCTTGCACTTCTATGTTTTTTTCCACTCAGGAAGAGTACCTTCCCAGTTATTAAATATTCTTCAAAACTGTGATTTCTTCCGGCTCCCTGGGAGCGCACCTGGGTCCAGCCACCACCTGATGATGTCCCTCTGGGGCTGTGGCGGCGACCGCCTTGTCTCCCGTCCCCTGTAGGATCTGGCTGAGTCCCTCAGCGGGCAGTGTTTCTAGAAGTGGAAGCACAGTGAAAAGTCCTTGTCACAAACATCCCTCCCCAGTGGTGGGCGTCCGTGCCCTGTCCTGGCTGTATGCAGTAGCCCAGTGTCCTTCTTGGGCCGGCGGTGTGGCCTGCACGGGGAGACAGAGCCCTCCTGCACAGAGAGCAGGTGCTGGGCCGTGTGGCCAGCACTGTGAGATGCCCAGTGAGTGTGGCACCGAGGGGGCATGCCATTGGGATGGCCCATGCATGGCCTTCAGAGGCAGAGCGTAGTCCCCGCTATGATGGCACACGGCCTCCAGAGCCCTCCGCTGTTTGAGCAAATAGTGTCACCTTCACCAGGAGGCCGAGCCCCAGGCTGAAAGCAGGTCTGGGAACACTGGGCAGGTATAGTGCACAGGCCTGGCTGTGTGACGCTGGGAAAGGCCTCCTTTCTCTGGGCCTCAGCCCCTGGGTCCTGGTGATTGTCAGGGGCTGTGTTTCGCAGAATATTTGCAAGTTAAGGAGAGTTTTTTCAGGACTTCACATCAGACACCTTAACCTGGCATCTCACTGTGATACAGATCCTCTCAGGTGGGGGAGTGGGAACAGGGACAACACTCACTGGTATCCCTCACCAGAGCAGGCCTTCTTCCCTCCTCTCCTTCCTCCTCCCTCCTTCCCTCCTGCTTCTCCTTCCCTCCTCCCTCCCCTCTTCCCTCCTCCTCTCTTCTCCCTACCCTCCTCCTTCCTCATTCTCTCTCCTCCACTCTCCTCCTTATTCCCTCCCTGTCCCTCCTCCCTCCCCCTCCTGTCTCCTCCCTATCCCTCTCACCTCCTCCTCTTCCCCCTCCTCCCTTTCCATTTACCTCCTCCCCCTCCCCTTTCCCTTCCTTCTCCTCATTTGTTTGGAAACCTCCTTCCTTGGGATTAGAGCTACCTTGGGAAGACCCTGGGGACTGCAGCTGTCCCCTCCCAGACCCAGTCTCAGGCAGCAGCCTCAGCTGCCCAGGATTGGGTTGGGGGGGAGCTCTGCATAAGGCCTGGGGCTGGGGCCGTGGGCTGAGGCCTCTGTTTACCTAATGCAGGGTGTGTGGGGGGGGTTGGCAAACAGCCCTTGGCTGCGCGCCTGCCCAACGTTGTCTGTCTGCCTGGGTGGTGGCTAGAGGCCCCTCAGCCCTGCACACCTTCCTCCCTGGCTCCCGCCTCCCCCGCCTCCTCACACACGGAGACCTTCGGTGACCTGAACGCAGGAAATCCCTAAAGCTAACTTTTACACGGGGCTGGTGGGAAGTGAGCTTGTGTGCGTGTGTGTGTGGGGGGTGCCCTTGGGAGTCACACCCTCTCACACCTTCTCTGGCCTCAAGCTCCCAGGGAAACACCTGAGCAGACTCCAGGCCAGCCCCTTTGGGGAGGCTGAAGAATGTGCCAAGAATCTTGGGTGAGCCAGCCTTAGCTCTAGGGGCAGAGAGGGAGGGTATGTCTGAGGACACACAGTGATGCCCTAGGCTCTTCCTGGGGCCCGGGGAGACACCCCCCGCCCCCCACCCCCACCGCCACCCCGAGCCTGCCGATCTTTAGGTCCTCCGGCCTGCATCCTGAGCATACGCACTGGACTTCCCGCCAGGTCCTGTGCTTTCCAGCCCATGACCAGGAGGAAGAGGGAGGCCTGACTGGGGACAGCAGAGGGATAGACCCCACTTTTGGAGGCGGGCTGGGTTCCCGTGCCAAATTCATAACAGCCCGAAAAACACCCTCTGGAAAAAAGCAGCCCAAATCTCGTGTGCTTAAAAAATTCTGGCATTTTCCCCCTCAAAATCTGTCCTAGTTATGCTTGAGATCTCCTGACCCCAGAATACTTTTATTTATGACAGAAAATTCATCTCCATGGCAACGCCTTCAGAAGCCGCAGCCTAGAGATGATAGCTCTCTGAGCAATGAAGACAATAAATGGATTTTTCACGAAAAATGGCAAGAGTGACTCCAGTGTGAAGGGCATCCAAGGGAGGGAGTAAGAGGGAGGGGCCTGGGGAGGCGCAAAGCCCACCAGGTTGTGGGGTGCGGGAGGATGCCCCACAGTGATTTCTGTTCCAGCTTTTGAAGAACAGTCAGTCCTAATGTCCCACAAATGTGACCCAGCCCGGGGCAGCAGTGGAGGCCCTGGCAAACGCCCCTCCCCAGGCATAGCAGGGCTCTCCCCATGGGGGCCCGACCCTCCCAGTCCCTGCCCAGTAACACCTGGACCTCCTCTCCCTCACCTGGGGATGGGCATGGGGCGTGCCAGAGCTCCCATTGTCCTGGCCCTTAGGAGTCCAAGGCTGAAGCCCTTCTCTGTGCTGTGCTATAGGGTGGCCCACATTCCACAGGGAGGCAAGCATTGGTCAGTTCTGGTGGAGAGTTTCTATTGTTGGGACCCAGCTGGGTGCCTCTTGTGGGCACTGCAGTTGGACATCAGATTGTAACTGCCTTGTGTGTCTCTTCCATTGATCTACCCATCCACCTACCCTCTCACCCATCCGTCCGTCCATCCATCCATTCATCTGTCCTTCCACCCACCCCCATCTACCATCCATCCATCCATTGAAGTATCCATCCATCTATCCATCGACCTACCCCCATCTACCATCCATCTGTCCATCCATCCATCCATCTATCTGTCCATCCACCCACCCCCATCTACCATCCATCCATCTATCCATCCACCTACCCCCATCTACCATCCATCCGTCCATCCATCCATCCACGTACCCCCATGTATCATCCATCCATCCATCCATCCACCTACCCCCATCTACCGTCCATCCATCTAACTATCCACCTACCCCCATTTACCATCCATCCGTCCATCCGTCCATCCATCCATCCATCCATCTACTCACCCACCCCCATCTACCATCCATCCATCTAGCCATCCATTGAAGTATCCATCCATCCACCCACCCCCATCTACCATCCAACCATCTATCCATCCATTGAAGCATCCATCCATCCATCCACCTACCCCCATCTACCATCCATCCATCCATCCATTGAAGCATCCAACCATCTATCCAGCCATCCATCCACCTATCCCATCTACCATCCATCCATCCGTTGAAGCATCCAACCATCTATCCAGCCATCTATCCATCCATCCACCCCCATCAACCATCCATCTATCCCATCCACCCCTCCATCCATTCATCCATCCATTTATCTGCCCACCCATCCATCCATCCATCTATCCATCCATCCATCTTCCATCCCATCCATCCATCTATCTATCCATCATTCATGTATCTGACAAACATTTCTTGAGCACCTACCAGGGGCCTATCACTGTGCTTGGCACCATTGAATCTTTATTTCCATGGAGCTAACCATGGAAAGGAGGAAAGCTGGGCATTAATCACAGAATGAACAAAAATTGCAGAGGGATGTAAGGGCTTGAAGGAAAATGGCAGCAGTGGCTAAAGCAGCTTGGATCCTGATGCTGGATTGGGTGTTTGATTCTCACAACCATTCCATGGGTTAGGAGTCATGAGCAACATCAGTTTTCCAGGAGGAGAAAGTGAGTGCAGGCTCAGAAGGGCACTTGCCCCAAATCTCATAAGTGGAGGAGTCAGAATTTGAACTTGAGGCTGTCTGGGTTTTAACTCCCTGGGGTCTTCAGCCTCTCTGGGGCTTGAGGTTGCCTGCTGATGGCACCCGCCCTTGTCTGGTGGCATCAGGGAAGAGTCCCAGAGTGAGTGGAGGCCCTAGGACTAGCAGGGGCCCTGGATGAAACAGTGGGTGAAGAGTGTCCCCCACAGGGGCCAGCTGAGAGCGCCCTTTGGCAACTCTGGGAAGCCTCTGCCTCTAACAGAGTCCGGGTGGTGGGGGCGAGAGGGAGGAGGATGTGGGGTAGGGGGAGGAGGGAGCTGCCGTCCTCCCTTGCCCCCCACCCCCCACCCCAGACCACCTGTTACTGAGCTCTGCTGAGGGGCTGCCCATGAGGACAAGATGGAGAGATTAGGCGAGGTTAGCCTTCGGTTTCCAAACATTAAAAAAAACTTAGACAAAGCCCTTCTTCAGAGGAGACGCCACTGTCTGGAGGCCAGACGCTCCTGGGCTTGGGCTGCTCCTCGGGGCAGTTTGAAGCCATTAATTAGTGGGATCAGGTGCTGGCTTCCTGCCGCCACCCAGCCTCCTGCTTGTGGTGGAGGCCAGCCTTTGTCAGGGGCACCCCTCCTGGTCCGGGCTGTGAGCGGCTTGGCCTGGCTCCTGCAGCTTGTAGGACCTGTCCCAACACGCTTTCTGGCCCTGCCCGTTCCCTGGGGTCCATGGGAAACTGAGGCCTGTGCTGCCTCCCATCCTGGGGTCCTATGCTGGGCTCACTCCTTCCTGCCCTCCGGCTGGCTCTCTGGGCCTCCTCACCGCTGAATCAGGGACCTTGGTGGGGCTGGACCCCTGGTGCCTCCTGTGCCCCCGTGCCCTTGCTAAGCATGCCTGGGACTTGGCCTGGGGTCCAAGCAGAGAGCAACTTGGTTTGGGGTGACAGGAACCCTGGAATCAAGCCACTCAGTCTGGGGCTTCTCTGGGAGTCTTCATGCCTTGTCACCCTGGGCAGATGTGGGAGGAAGGGACCCTCCAGAGGGTCAGGAGCCCCCTCCCCCCACCGTGAAGACCCCAGTGGAGGTCAGCTCCCCCCAGGGCCACAGGGCAGGCCCTTGACCCCTGCTGCCCCCACCCCACTTCTGGGGCCTGCATTCCTGAGGGTCCAGGCCCACCTCATCCTACCCCAGGCATGTTGTCTCCCCTGGCTCTGTTTCTGTTGGTCTGCTTCATAGCACCCCCAAAATGTTCCTTCCCAGGTCTAGAGAGAGGGGATTTCTTTCCTCCTCTGGTACCTGGGCTGGATTACCCGCTCCAGGTGCCTGCCCATGTCCAGGCTGGGCATGCTGGGAGCACAGAGGGACTCACATCCCAGCCACTTCCCTACTCGCTCCTCTGGGCCTTGGACACCAGCCCCACCTTCACCTGACAGGAGCTGTAAGCAGGCCTCCCACCAGCCCCCAACCCTGGGCAGCCCTTCCGTCTGAATCTTAAGGTGCTGCCCGAAGTGGCAGTTAAGGGTCCTGGGAGGACTGTGGGGCAGAGGCTACTAGGGGGACCCCTCCCCATGGCATCACCGGGCCAAGCCCCCAAGTCGGTTCCTGACCTGCCCGCCCCTCCCAGGCCACACTGAGACAGGGGCCATGGATTTCTAGGAGGGAAGACAGCCTGCCCTCTCCCCAGCTGCTGAGGGGTCCCAGTGCGGGCTTTTGGCAAATGAAGCATCCAGGGTCTCGGGAACATGAAACCTGGTGCTGATGCTCTGTGCTGGGGCTGCTTGTGCAGAGGGCATCCCCTCAAGGCCCCTCTGGGACGGCACCTGTCCACTCATTCTAGAGGCTTGGCTCTGGCCACAGTTCCGGGGAGCTGTCCCCGACTCTGCACCCAGCTTTGGCAGAGACTGCTGGGTATGTGGTGGTGTGTTGAGCTCTAGTCCTGCCCCTGGGGCCTTGAGCTGAGCTGTGGGCACGGCACAAGGCCCTGATTGTCCTCGGCTAACAAATGAGGACCTCAGGGGTCTCTCCAGGTTTCAGGACCCGGAAGGGTGGCTGCCAGAGCCAGGGTTCCTCAGGTGCATAAGGAGGGAAGCCCCCACCCCCCACCCCCCCGCCGAGCCTGGGCTTGGCCAAAGTCCTATGCTCAGTTCCAAGCAGTATCACCTAGGCCTTGCTCGCTAGACCGTGACCTTCAGGAAAGGATGGTGTCTTGGGTCTGTGGTTTTCGGAGCGAGGGACAGATACATGGTAGCTGTACAAATTTTGAGCCCCACACTGGAGAAGACATGCAGCTGACAATAGGCAGACGGGGAAGGATGTCCAGTAACATCAGCCATAAAGGAGATGCAAGCAAAAACCACAGGGGGACGAAAACGAGTGCACTGGCGGGACCATGTCCTGCCTGGCCCTCCCTCCCTTACAAGAGCTCTGGGAGGACCTGGCCCTTCCCCAGGCCTGGGTGCTGGTGCATGTAAGTAAGAGCACCGGGAATGTTACGGTCTATAGTCACAGAATGTTGGTACCAAGCCCTCGGGAGCCCCTCAGCCGTTGTCTGGTTTGTCACGCTTGCTTTGTGGATAAGAAAAGTGGGGGTCCAGAGTGGGGGGCGGTGAGGAGGCCACAGAGCGGGCCGACCCCTGGGGCTGCGGGATCCAAGCCCACCCTCCTGGACCACGTCCCTGGTGCCTGCCTGCCTGCCTCTGGCCCGTGGGGTGTCATGACCCGTGGTGGGGGCCGTGGGGGTGGGGTGGGGTCTGCCGGGAAAGGCCCTCGGGTAAAACAGCCCTATTTTAGGAGGGAACCCCAGTTTATTTTTACACGTGTTTGGAGAATGGGTTCCAAAAATATGAATAATTCATCTCCCCAAGAGCTCGGCTCCTCAGATCGAGGTCAAAAGAGCCTGAATTAATTTTGTGTCTTAATGTGACAAGAACAACAACAGTGATGCATTGGTTTGCCTCATCGTGCAACCTGCTTGAGGGCACAGGCGGGTTTGTCCAGCCATGGGGAGGGCTAGCCCCCAAGCCGGGGCAGGGGGAGCCGTGGACACAGAGCCCCTGCTGTCTCCTTGCAAAACCACGCAGTGTTGGAGCTGTGCACCAACTGAGCTCTAAGTGCTTCCTGTTTGGAGGCCTTGGGGTCTGTGCCCTGAAACCCTGTTTCCACATCCCGGCGGGGCCATCAGGAAACAACCCCTTTACGCGGTGTCTTGTTGCCATGTGGTATGGCGTCACGGTATGTGACCGGGACCCGGGTCCCCATGAAGGATGCCGGGTAGCCAGGGAGGGAAGCTAACCCTTTCTCTGGACAAGGGCAGAGCTGTGCTTCCTGCAGCCTGGGTCCCTGAATGATCCTGGGACAGGCTTCATGCGAGGGATGCAGAAGCTCCTCCTATGCCAGGCTGTGCAGGTTTGGGGTTTGTGAGAAGAGCCAGGCCAGATGGCACCTGTGAGCTGGCAAAGGAAGCTTCCGGTGAGGTGACCATCCTTGTGTCATACAGGGATCACATAGCCAGTTAGTGGAAAAGGCCTTACCCACTTTGAGCCCTCCGTGCCAGAGTGCAGCCAGGCAGGGGGCACCCAGGAGCGATAACCAGTCCTATATTTGGTATCTGGGGTTTGCTGGGGTCTCCTGTGTGGCCCTGGCTTCCCAGGACCCACCGTATCTGGGACCTTCCCCGCAAAGCTGGGATTGCCCCGGAAGGACCAATCCCATGGTTTTACATGCCATTGACAAGAGGGTTTCTTTAGAAAAATATATTAAACTTTCTTCATATTGCAAAAGGAATATATGTTCACTTAAGCATAAAGATGAAGAGACACACTTCCTGCAGTCATTTTCGCAATGGGACTTCAGGGAGGACTGCTGGGGGTTTCTGAGAATATCCTCTTGGCTCTTCCAAGGACACACCAGCCAGGGGTGTCATTAGAGGTTAGTGGATAAGGATGTGATGCCTGGAACTATAGCAGTCTTCTTGCAACCATGAGGACCAGTTCTGAGGACCGAGGCCAAGTGAGGATGGCAAGACAGATGAGGAGGCATCCCATATCCTGTGATGTCACATAATCCCTGAGTGCCCCAACCCAAACTTCCTGTCACACTTGAAAGCCATTCCAAGTTGGCTCTTCTGTACTTGAGCCAAAGGCCTCCTAAGTTGTTTCTGTCCTTGTGTATGCACATGCAAGGACTTGTGTATTAATATGTCCCTTCTTAACATGAACACGGGGCCAAAGGCTGGCTTCCTGTGCAGAACGGGCTGGGAAAAGGCAGTTTTAGGAGAGGAAGTGGCAGAGAGAGGGGCCCGAGGGGCTGTGACCAATACTGAGCCAGTCCCGTGGGGCTGATGCCACAGCAGCATGCTCCTTGAGTGGTGTCCCCTCCTTGTCACCAAGGGATGGTGCTGGGGGAGCCGCATGGCCACTTACCCACTGTAGGCACCCCCTACCAGAGTTCCTCCCATACTTTCCCTGTGAGCTGGGCTAGCTCTGAGTTAGCGGGAGGCCCGTGGGGTCAGCTGTGCAGCTGCCGGACTCTTTCCCACAGAACTCTGAGGAGGGGTGAGTAAGTCGAGCTATTTTTAATGTCTTCAGTCCTCCGAGTTGCTATCTTAATTTGTAAGACGTAGTTAATGCTCCTTAGAAACTCAAGCCTGCCTGGGAGCCCCTGGGGAGCTGCCAGGACAGAGTTTGCCACCAGCCCTCTGGCCTTCCCCCTCTTGGAGGGAGGAGTATGCGCCTGGCCTGGGCGGGCCGTGGGAGGAGGCCCAGCACCGCTCTGGCGTGGCTGCTTTCCAGAAGCTTCCTCCTCCCCTGCCTCCCTCCCGGCCCAGTCCCTAGGGACTCTGGGGGGCAGGCGGGAGCGGCAACATGCTGCACTTGCCAGCCACCGTGCTGGACACGTGGCTCCGTGGAATAGATTCCCCAGGACCGTGTGGCACAGGAGCCCCACAGGCTTGGTGCGACACTCCCAGGGTTTTGGGTGAGGACAGCTCCCTCCTCGAGACCCACCTTTGTCCACGGCCATGGTGGAGACTGGGGTGATTGCCCGTCAGACCCTGGCCATCCACTGACCCACTCTTGGGTCAGCCCCCAGAAGAAAGTGTCCCCTGGCTCACTGTACCAAGGAGGGCATGAGGGCTCAGGCAGGTGGGTGGCTGACCTGCTCACCCAGCAGATCCAGGCTTGGGAGCCAGGCTGATCTTTCCCCCATCCTCTGCCCGGATACAGAACGTTCTGCCTTAGGGTGCACAACATGACCGAGGCCTTGCAGAGGCCTGCGATCAGGCGCACAGTGGGTCTTGTGTTGCTCATCCCCTCATTCAGCAGGTGTTTGTTGAGCGGACGCCACAGGCCAGGCTTTGGGTGAGCCATGGGGATGAGACAGGTGCCAGACACAGGAGCTTATGCCCTGGAGGCCGAGTAGACGGTGGACAGAAGAGCACTGTGGGGTGTGGCTCACATGGTGAGGGGGACACGAGGGAGCCGCAGGGTGGGGCCATGCTGGGTCAAGTGGTGTCCCCCCCGGAATTCATATCCACCCAGAACCTGTGCAGGAGGCCTTACCTGGAAGCAGGGACTCTGAAGGTGTGAGGGTTGAGGGGAGGTCACGCTGGAGTGGGGTGGTGTCTCACAGAAGAGGGGAGCACAGACACGCACACCAGGAGGAGGCCAGGCGGCAGTGATGGTGGGGCACGAGCCTCCATCCGTGAGCCCAGGAGCATCAGGAATTGCCGACAGCTGCTGGAGGCTGGAGAGGGACATCGAGCAGGTTGTCCCTCACAGCGCCAGAGGGACCCGTGGGCCAACTCCTTCCTCTCTGATAGTCTCCAGAGCTGTGAGGGGACAGCCCTGGTTTGCAGCCCTTTGTTCTGGCAGCTCTGGGACACCCATCAGCTTCCTGGCCTGCAGCTCTGGACCCCGAGGACGTCCTGATGCGGCTTCTCGCCTCTGGGCCAGTGCTGTCCAACACACTAAGCACGTCCAATCACATGGGAGGAGCTGCTGTCCACCACGGCAGCCCCTGGCCCCTTGTGTCTACCAGGCACTGGAAGTGTGGCCTGTGTGATTGAGGGACTGAAGGGTTAAAATTTCTCTTATTTCGGGTGGCTCAGTGAGTGGAGCGTCCGACTCCCTATGTCACTCAGGTCATGATGTCAGGGTCCGTGCTATGCTTGGTCCTGGGGGATCATCTCTGCTTGCAGCCTGCTCTCCCTCTAAAACAATTCCACTTTTAATTTAAATGTAAGTGGCCATGAGTAATGAGTGGTACTCTGTTGGACAGCAGCCCTGCCTGTGGCCCGAGACACGTGTGGCATGGCTCTTCTGTTTGTGGCCATCTTCGGAGGGGCACTTCCGCCTGCCAGACTTCCACCGAGAAAAGCTTGAGTTTAGGGTTCTGAGATAGGGGTAGGTGAGGGGTGGGGTACCACCATGTTGGCTCCGAGGAGAGCCCAGGTGCTTTGTACGAGTCATGGAATTTCTATAAAGTTGGCACTTTCGGGTTCATTAGGAAAAGTGAAGAGCATCTAGATATGTGTGGATTACACAGAGCTTTACAAACAGGATCTCAGAATGATTTTTAGCTGGGCGTCCTGTGGGCACATCTCCACATCTGGGAATGGGGCCTTGGAGGGAACTGGTGGGGCCATGGGACCAAGAGGAGAGAGGCAAGAGCCCTGTAGTTGGAGTCTGAAGACCCACTTTGGAACTTTAGGGTTTGCCACTTGCCTTGGGACTCCAGATACTAGATACCCAGATCTTAGTAATGAAGGAAATGGGCTCAGAGTGGGGTGATAATGGTGATGAAGGTATGGGTGTGGTGGTATGACAGTTACAGGAATGAGAGATGGTGGGGATGGGGAGGGGGTGGTGGAGGTGATAATGAAGGTGATGGAGGGGGTGATGGAGGACATGATGGGGGAGGTGATGATGGTGGCGATGATAGCAGTGATGATAGAGCTGATGAGGTGTTGACGGAGGTGGTGGTAGAGGTGATGGTGGAGGTGATGATAGAGGTGATAGGGGTGATGGAGGATGTGATGACGGAGGTGATGATGGAGGTGATGATAGAGGTGATGCGGTGATGGAGGACATGATGGTGGAGGTGATAGAGGACGTGATGGTGGAGGTGATGATGGAGGTGATGTTGGAGGTGATGAGGGTGATGGAGGACATGATGGAGATGATAGCAGTGATGATAGAGGTGATGCGGTGATGGAGGATGTGGTGGTGGAGGTGATGATGGAGGTGATGATGGTGGTGATGAAGGAGGTGGTGGTAGAGGTGATGGAGGAGATGATGAAGGTGATGGGGTGATGGGGGACATGATGGAGATGATAGCAGTGATGAGAGAGGTGATGCGGTGATGGAGGATGTGGTGGTGGAGGTGATGATAGAGGTGATGGAGGATGTGATGGTGGAGGTGATGATGGAGGTGATGGAGGATGTGGTGGTGGAGGTGATGATGGAGGTGATGATGGAGGTGATGGAGGAGGTGGTGGTAGAGGTGATGGAGGAGATGATGAAGGTGATGGGATGATGGGGGACATGATGGAGGAACTGATGATGAAGGTGATGGTGGAGGCAGTGGAGATGACGTTGGCAGCTATGGTGCTGGTACGTGCAAGTGTGTGGTGATGGGATAAGGTCCTTGGTGATGCTCTGGACTTTTCCATTTGCCCCAGTGTCAGTGAGTCCTGAGGGAACCTGCCTGGCTCAATGGGCCTGATGCCCTTTTCCTGGGACATCACAAGGCTGGAAAGACAGGGCTCAGATCTCAGTGTGTCTTCATTTGTAACACCCACCACAACACTCTAGTCCTGGGGTCAAAGTAGGCACCCATGTCCACCTGGGCTGAAGAGTAGCCGTCTAGCAAGCTCTCTGCTTGCTAGGTGGTGGTGGTGGGGACCACTTCTTCTCTGGGGCCCCCACCTCTGCCTTGGGCCTTTAGGGGCATAGCTGCAGGAAGGTCGGGTTGTGGGAGCATGGGACACACCTCCAGCATTTACCTGACTTTCTACAGGGTCCTGTTGAGATGCACAGATCTGCACGCCTAGCTCCATGACTTCTTACATGCATGCACTATGGGGTTGAAGTGTGGGGCATTTCCTGGTGCCCAGGAGGCTTCCTTGAGGCCCTGTAGCCAAACCCCCCCACTGAGGGCACTGCGAGACTGGTGCCCCGACTCCAGCGTTCACCATGATGGAGACAGATGCTGTGTGTGTCTCTGGTTTGTAGCCTTCACCCACTGTGATGCTCTGAGAGTCACCCGGGTTGTTGAATTTGCCAGCAGGTCTGTATGCCCTTCTCACGAGGGTCCCGCTGTGTACCCCACCTGTGCACCCCACCTCACCTCCTGGTGGCTATTGGCATGCATTCCATTTTGGGGACAGTTACGAATAACACCCATGAGAACCTCCCGGCGTGAGTCTTTGTGGACAGAGACTTTGGTATCTGTGGCTGGGATGGCCTTTGCGGGGGCACAGTTGTGTCAGGGTCGGTGGCACTTAGTGCGGCCCGCGGATCGGTCACGTGCACGTGGGGCCTCTGTGGCTCTGCTCTCCATGGCACAGAGCGCTCTGCTGCCCGAACCCGGCCAAGCATCCGGAGCTCCGCAGCAGTGGCGTGGGGAGCGGGGAGATGGGTGTGGAAACGCGTGTTCGCAGCCAAGAGCTCACAGCTGTTTCCTCTTGTGGCTTCCCCGGCCTCAGATGATTTGTTTTATTAGAGACATGTCGTGTTTGCTACCGACTGACAGCCCAGGGTGCTCTGGGGAGGCACATGCCTGAGAGCCACCCGTGGCCGCCTGTGGCCTGCTTGTCCTGCTGTGCGCTTGATGTTGGTGCCGCCGGCCTAGGTCCGGAGTGGCAGGTTGGGAGGTCGGGGCTCTAGGAAGAGCTGGCCCATGGGGCCTGGCCTCCTAGGGCACACATGCGGGTGGGGACCTTGTCTGCTGTCACCTCTGCACGGCGGGGCCATGGGGCGGATCTGCTGAGCTCTATGCCCTCCCGAGCAGGCAGGGCCCCATCTGCCCCTGGATGGGCAGTGGGCTCTGGGGGGGCTCAGTTCTGAGCACTCTCTGTCCCTTCCTCCTGGGGGGCCTTGGCAACCCCCCCATACCCCCAGACTCCTGAGCCTTCTTCTGTGATAGGGAACCGTAACTCCTGCTCTCGGAATGGCCATGAAGCCTGGGGGGCCCCGTGTGTGACCATCCTGTCACCCTACACGTACCCTACTTTCCTGCCCCAAAGCAAACCAACTGTAGTCGCAGTGGCTGGCGGGGGAGAGGAGGCCCCGGACCGCGGGAGAGGCCGGGAGCCCTGGTCCCAGGGCTCCGCTGGGCTCTGAGGTGGGAGCTGTCTTGGAAGACATTGTTTTCTTGTGCCCCCTTGCCCCCTGCTCCCCAGTGACCCCAAACCAAGTACCAGGAGGCCTTTGGTTCACTTCCTGGGGCAGGTTCGACTGAAGGCTGTGCTTCCAGTCAGCAGGGTTTGCTCTGATGTTGGGGCTGAAATTTAGTCCATGAACGCTGAGTATTTAGCCCAGAAGTGGGTTTTTAATAGTGTGCCCAAAGCATCTGCTTTAGTGTCTAAGTGTGGCCACTGGTCAGCAAGTTGGATTAGGACCTTCTCTGGCTGGGATGCGACCTCTGCCCTGGGGTGCCGACGCCTTGCCCCAGAGCACAGTCCTGGTCAGAGGAAGGCCCAGGAGCTGCCCCTGTGGTCTTCCCAGAGAGCCACCTGCCTGCTGGGGGACGGTCACACCTACTGAAGCCTCGCTTCCACGCTCCCGCTCCGGCTGCCAGCGGCAGTGTTCCTTCCCAGCCGGGCCCCACGCATGCCGTGGCTGCCTTGCACCTGGCTTTATGGGAACCTGTGAAATGAGATTTTCTCAGGATTCTGTGTTTGGGGGTGGGGTGGGTGGGGCTGGGGAGGAGCCTCCTAGGACGTATGAAAACCCCCAAATGGACGGATTTATTACATAAATAGTGCACGCAGGCTCTGCCGTTAAATCACCCAGCTAGCATGTGTTGGAGGGCTGTCCTGTCCCTCTGAGCTGCTCTGGCGGAGCCTTGTGACTTTTTATTAACAGCAGGCTGGCGGGGACCCTGGGCCCCAGCATGGAAAATCTGTCTGGGTTCACAGCTTGTGCTGGAGGGCGCCCAGCCCCACGCGGCCTGGATGAACACACCCTTTATGTGCTCTTGGCCCTGCGTCACACCCCTTGTCCTCCTGGCTTCCCCTCAGTGGGGCCACCCCCGGGGCTGCGTCCACAGGGCGCTCTCTGCCCTTCCTGCAACACCCCCAACCACACAAACCACCAGTCACTGATTCGGTGGGAGGGGCAGCAAGCTGGGTGATCTTTGGCCCTCCCTCCTTCTCTGGGCTTCTTCCTCATATGGTCAGCACGGTGCTGTTGGGACAAGGTCACTGGTTGGTGGTCGGTGGGTTCAGGTCCCCTCTGACTCACGGAGAGCAACGGCATCCCTGATTCAGATACAAGACCGGCTCTTCTGGGCTCACCGTGCAAACTCTGGCTCGAGCCTGAGCCAGGCCATGCTGGGGTCCCTGCCATGCTGGCTCAGACCAGTGGCTCTGGGAGCTCCCCCAGGGGAGTGTGCTCTGGGGACTATAACAGAGAGCAGGAGGTCTGACCCAGCTCTGGGGCCTGAACAAGGGGAAGGGAGCCCGGTCAGGGTTTCTCAAGGGTGTGGTCCTGTGCAGCCCCCTGGAAGCTCCCAGGGCCTGGTGTTGCTCCTACAGGGCTTGGGAGGCAGGGGTCTTCCATCCCCAACCCTAGGGGCTCAGCTGGGTGTCCGCTTTTGTGGACAAAGAGAGCTCGACCCCATGTGGGCATCAAGGAAAGGCCCCTCTTGACAGGGCCAGGCTGGGGCTGGGAACTTGGAGCTGCGCAGGGCGGCTCTCCAGGCTGGGTCGGAGCCACAGGCAGCTGCCTCCATTCACTGAGTGCCTGTGGACCCCAGCACTGTGGGACCTCCTCCCCAGGGGCCTGGCTTCCTGTCCAGCATCAGCCCAGGTTACAGTCTTAGCTATAAGCAGCAGGCCCTGCTCCAACTAGTTCATGGCCAAGGATACTCGTTAAGGTCACTTACTAAGGGTAGCCCCCAGACTCTGTGAACAGGACTTGAACAAACCCTAAATAACCTTGGGGTGCTGCAGGCCACCAGACCTCGGGAAGGGGCAATGGGGCCACCTGTGCCACCGGAACTAGCCTTCCCATACCAGCTTCCCGGAGAGCCCTACTCAGAGTTGCAAACCAGGCGAAGGGATGGGCAGGGGCAGGTCTCAGGACTGCGTTCTAGCTGCAAGGGAGATGGGACCCCCTCACCTCATCTTGGGGATCCTGCTTGCACAGGTGGGACATTCTCTGAGCCTAGGGAGGGTGCATGCAGAGAAACAGCTGTCTGCTCTGCCACGGTCCTGGATGTACCCCTGCCAGGTCTCCTGGAATCTGTTCAGGTCGGCCTGCTGGGAGGCGGGGCGCCAGGTATCTGAGTGTTGGACCTGAAACGGCTGATGCTTCAGGCCCGGGTTTGGTCCTAGGTCCCCACCTGGAGTCCAGCCTCCCTGACTGGAGGGTAACAACCCTTGGCATGTGGCGAGTGCCCGTGTCCCCCGTCCTGCCAGTGTCTCCTGCCCCGCACGGCCCCATGGCGGGTGCCCGATTCATACTGGACGGGGATTGCATGGCAGGGGTTAGACCCTAGTCTCCCTGACACTCTGGCCCGGCACCCTTCCTCGTGTCCAGGGGCTTCTCAGCAGGATGCTGGCTGAAGACATGGCTGCTTCCAAACTCTGAGCTGGCAGGACAAGGACCGTCCTGTCCCCTGCCAGGGTCAGCACCAGGCCAGGCAGCGGGCAGAGGCCGGAGGTGGCCGTGAGGGAAATGGTTGAAATTTGCAGCCAGGGCAGGAAATGGACAAATTGTGCAGTAGGAGTTGGAATGCCAGCTGGAATGCCACCACTCGGAGCCCCTCCCAACCTCCCCTCGGGGATCCGAGCCCGGGGTCAGGAAGTGCCTGCTGTCTTGGCTTCGGGAGCTCTGGCCCCCGCTGAGTGGGTGCCTGCCCTGCACACCTCTGGTTCCCAGCCAGAGGCTTCTGCGGGAGGGGAGGAGGTTGGAAGCAGAAGGGAGGGGCCCCAGGGTGCTGGAAGAGCGGGCAGCTGCACTGAGGACAGTGGGATGCGTGGGGCTCCCCCTCACCTTCCCCTGCTGGTGCAGGAGGCCCTCTGCACGCTCACAGACAGCACCCGTCCACACGCCCTGCTTCTCCCTGGAGGAAAACTCCTATTCAGGATCAAAACCCAGCTTTGGCAGCAGCCCTTGAATGCCTGTTCCTGAAACAGCGCCCCCTGCCATGCTGCACCCTCCCTGCAGCACCGACTGGAGCACACAGTTGGCCCCACGTGTTTGCTGGCTCAGAGATAAAGGAACTGTGCTTTCCGCTGCCCTAGGGATGGCCTCGGGGTCAGAGCCCATTTTTGTCTTCACCCAGGATTGCTGCAGTTCTGACATCAGCCTCCTCTGTGGACCCATAATCTGGCACTCAGCCTCGGGGGTCGGCGAGCCTACGTCCAAACTCCGGGCCCCCGACCGCAGGCTCTGCTTCAGCCCCCAGCCTCGGTTTCCTCCTGTGTCGGGGGGGCTCATAGCATGCCCACCTCAACGGGCGTCGGCTTGCATGCCCCTCATGCTCTGGACACTGTCCTTGTTTTGGCAGGCTCTGGCCTGTGTGTGGGCTCCCAAGGCAGGGGCTCATGACTCTACCCTTTATCCGAACATGGGCCCGGGGCCTTTGTTCAGCTGGTTACAAGAAGACTTCCCAGGAGAATGTGGGTTGGTGGAGAGAGGCAATGAGGCTTTGCTGGGAGGGTCTGTGTGTTTGAGGTCCCCTCCCTGGTCTTTGCTCCAGGGAGCAGGTGCCACGAGCACATGTCGGGTGCCTCTGGCCTCTTCCCTGTCTCTTCTCTCTCTTATCCACCTTCCAGGGGACCTGCTGGGCCCAGGACAGACAGGACTGAGTCCTAAGGGACAGCCAAGTGCTGACTGTGGCTGTACAGGTTAGGAGGCTGCCTTTTGTGTTTTCCAAATGATCTCTGAGCATCCCTTTGCATTCAGAGCGAGGAGGTCGGGGCGTCTTTGGGAAGAGCTGTGAAGTTAGATCTAACCCCACTGGCATCCATCTGGTGCCCTGTGCTCGCCCCTCCGGTCACCTGCCCTGGGATGAGAGCCCTTCTGCAAGGTGTACAGAGGTGCCCCATGTGACATCTGTGGGAGCCGGGACTCCAGTGGGGAGAACAGAGGCTGTGTGGGGGCTGCGCCAGGGCCATACCCCCTTGGGGTCTCCTGGCTGGCGAGGCTACAAGGCATAGAGAGCTGCAGGCTCTCGGTGGGGTCAGGGAACCCTCTCGCTTGCCACGTCACTGCTGTCCCTGAGTGCACAGCGGCAAGGCCTCCCTTGGGAGCCTAGACCTGGACTCAACGCTTTCCGAAATTCACTGCCAGAGATCAGACTTAAGGAAACGTTTATTTTAAATGTAAACCGATCATGGTGGAATTTGTGGATGGGCTCTGCCGGCCACAGCCCATGGACAGGGACGTGAGGCTATAAATAGGGTACAGTTGTTGCTGCCCTTAACTCAGAGGGGCCCTGCTGATGGCCACGGCCAGGGGAGGCCCGCTGCAGGGGTCTGGCTGGCCTAGCCCGACCCCCTGGCCCCCAGGGGCCCCAAGGCCTGAGTGGTCCTGTTCTCCCTGCACCCAGGCCCCAGCCCCCTGCCTCTGCTCCACACGTGGGGCTGCATGGCCCTTGCTCACAGTCAGTCCGATGTCCCTGCCACGGGTGAGGGAGCTGAGGCCCCGCTGAGGATCCTGAATCACACGGAGGCCCCTTCCCGCCACAACTCCCCTCTTCCGGTGGACCCCGTGTCATCGGAAACAAAAGCCGAGAATGCCAAGGGGCCCCTGGGACGGGTGACGGCATCTGGCTGGGCTCCAGAAGTCACCCGCAGGCTGCCGGGGAGCTGGCAGGCAGCCAGGAAGTGTCCCGCCAGCCGCTCTGTGGGTGTAGGGGCAGGGAGCCCACGGGACAGGCCCCTTACCCTCCAGCCCATCCCCCTGCACCAGAATCCAGCCCTGTCGTGGGGCCGTCCATCCACCATGCCGGCTGGGCTGGGAGCCTGGGGCCGGGAATGCCATGAGTCTTGGCCTTCTCTAGCGGAAACCCAACTGAGGGCCGGGGAAACCAAGGCTCAGAGAGAGTACCAACGTCCTATCTGTCCCCTGCCACCCAGAGCCCAGCACACCCCTAGGAGTGTGGCTCCGTGGTTCAGGCTTCAGCCCTGGGTGTGGGAGAGCCCACACCAGCCTTTGCCCGCTCCCCACCTGAGGTTCAGCACACCCACAGCCCCAGCGTGTGTGACAGCCTCTGACAGCCAGCTCCTCCCCGGGGCTCAGGGGTCCTCCTGACCCAGCTTCCTGCATGGGCCTCTGGGGCCAGAGTACAGGACGGGCAGCCAGTGTCCACGGTCCAGATGCACCCGCCGTGGGGATATGTGACCCCATGTAGACCTTGCCTTCCGCCACCAACAATGAAGGCGGGTGCTGGCCACAGGGGTGCCCCCTGGGGGTGGCTCACACCTCTGCCCTTGGTTTCTTCATTTGAGAGAAGGGCTTGCAGGCTGCGTTTTGAGGGCCTGCGCTCAGTCAGCACATGGCCCTGTGCACAGGATCCATGACATTCAGGTTTGGGAGCCTACTGTGGATTCTTTCTAGGCTTCGCTGTTTTGTACACATGCTCACTGTCCTGGTCTGGGCACCTGCGGCTTTGCTGCGCAGCTCTCGCTGGACATCGGATGGAAGGGACACAGGCCAGGTGTGAGCTGTGGCCTCCGTGTGGCCCAGAGGATGGGGACATCCTCTGGCAGGACATGGCCTGGGCATAGCGCCCACCTCAGGCTGTGAGGCAGGACGCTAGGCATATGCCTCTTGTTGGGTGGGATGGGGGGATGTGCCTCCGGGGCCCCGAGGCCGCCTCCTCTGGGAGAGGGCAGGGCATACCCCCAGGGCTTTCCCTCCAGCATCTTTAAATCCCCAGGGAGGCCCCAGTCAGACCTGCAGGACATGCCAGGTGTCACTAAGACTGGAGACACGCAGACCACCTCCCGCTGAGACCCCAAGTCCCCACTGCAACCTCCCTGGAACAGATATCTGGCCCCTGCCCCCGATGGGTCCTCTGCCCTCCTTTGAGTGTCCTGTGGCTACAGAAAAAGCTCAGTTGGAAAGGCAATGGACGTGGCTGCAGGCCCCTGGGGGGCAGATGGACCGGCTCTCCCCACCAGGCTGCCCTCTTCCCTCGGCCTGGGTCCGCCACGTGTGCTCCTTTGGGCCCCGGGGTGGGGGCCACCCCAGCCAGGGGCTCACCCACAGCTGGGGCAGGAACCCGGGCCCGAGGCGGAGGCCCTCCCCCTGCAGAGGCTGTGGCCCGCCCGAGATCTCCACAGGTGATCCGCTGTGATCATGCTGTACCTGCGTCTGCCCGTGGCAGGTGTCCTCGTCTGTGGCTGGCTTCTTGGAGCCCTCGCGTCACTGCGAGGGCTCAGAGTCCAGGACAGTCCTCTGGCAGATGCGGCACCCGAGGCCTAACGCCCAGCAGAGATGGCCGCCAATGACCTTATGTGACCTTGGGCAGGTCCTCCAAGTCTGTCGCTGGCTCCCATCTCTGACATGGGGTGATGCCAGTCCTTCCCTCGCCGGGCTGTGGCGACCCACACCCAGCACGCACTTTCCCATGATACCACAATGACTGTCCCAACCGAGGACCAGACATCAGCTGAGAACAGTAGGTTTCACGTCCCACGGTTCTGGAGGCCACACTGGGCAGGGTGCCCTCCAGAGGCCCCGGGGAGACCCCTTTCCTCCTTCCATGTCCCATCCTTTCGGCTTCGTTGGTTCATTCAGTCAATCATTCATTCATTCCCAGTGGAATGGAGAAATCCCCTTGACTCCCATGGACAGGCCCCGGGGGAGCTGTGGCCCCGTTCCTCTTCTGGAATTATCTTCAAGGCCCCTTGAACATCAAAGGCCTGGGAGCCTAGTGACCTCTGTCCTCAGCTGGACGTGGTTTCCGGGCATCCCTGGGGTGGCGGGCAGCTTTGGGGGCTATTCTGGGAATGCCACAAGGGTCACCCTCCTCCTGCCAGTGGGGACTTTTCCTCAAACATGGCCAAGATGGGGATGATGTCACCCCAAAGTACAGGGGCTTCACTGGGGGAGGCTGGGAGAGGGCAAAGGCTGCAACCGTGGGCACCTGATGGGGGGCCCGCCCCACCACCTCTGCCTGTGGGCAGGCCTAGAGCCCCCCAGAGAGACCATGTGGCCGTGTGGGGTACAGGGAGCGTCTGGGAACATTAGACATGCTGGGCACAGCGCTAGTTGTTTATCTAGGATGGGGCAGCTGGATGGGACAATTCCAGGGAAGTGACTAACTGGCCTTTGTCATTTCCAGGGCAGCCCGGCCAGGCCCAGAAGGGAAGGCTGGAGCGGGGCCCCACCGTGGAGGAGTTCCATCCTGGCCGGGGCCTGCGTGAGTCGGGCTTCTAATGGGCCCTTCAGGAGGAGGCTCAGAGGGGCCCTGTCCAGCCAGCCGGGATGCTGCCTGGGACCCCCACACCCTTCTCTGGGGGCAGAATGAAGCCCCTGCTCTGAGGGGCCAGGCTGGACTCACCTTCAGCTCCTGTGGGGCTGCTGGGCCTGGGGGGGTGGGGGACTGAGAAGACAGAGTGTCCCATAGCTCTCTTCCCAAGATGGGAGTGATGGGAGAGAGGGGAAGGGGACAGAGAGAGAGAGAGTCAGAGACAGACAGAGAGAGTCGGAGACAGAGAGTTAGAGACAGAGAGAGAGGCAGAGACAGAGAGAGAGAGAGAGAGAGAGAGAGAGGCAGAGACAGAGCCAGAGAGAGAGAGGCAGAGCCAGAGAGAGAGAGGCAGAGACAGAGGCAGAGAGAGAAGGGCAGAGACAGAGACACAGAGAAAGGCAGAGCAGAGTCAGAGACAGAGAGTCAGAGAGAGAGAGAGAGACAGAGAGAGTCAGAGACAGAGACAAAGAGAAAGGTAGAGAGACAGAGGCAGAGAAACAGAGATAGAGACAGAGGGGGGAAGGGAGGGAGGGGGCTTGACCGTCAGGGAGCTGGACTGAGACAGGCCTGGGACTTGTGACTTAGGGCGAGACACTGTTCTGTGCCGGTCCTCAGTTTACCCGGCTGTACCACGATGGTACCTGGATGTTTAGGGCCATCTTGGTCTTTGTTTCACCGATGTCCACTGCATTGCTGTTTACCCAGTAGTTTTCTTTAAATCCCCTCATGGTGGCTGCTCGGTCTCTTCGAAGCCTCAGGATCTGCGAGGCCAAACGGGCTGGGGGTGAGAGACCCGTGCCAGGGGTGGCCTGCGCTGCAGACCTGGCTGCAGCAGGGACTGGGGTGGGCATGTTAGGACGATGATGGGGCTCAGGGGCTGGACAGTGACCCCTGGGGATGTTCACACAGGGGCATCGGAGAGGAGGCCTGGAGGGTGAGGAGCACTGGGGCCTGCATAGGGTGGTAGCTGAGTGAGGGCAAGGGAGGGCCAGTGGTGGCCTCCAGGATGCCGGCTGGCCTGAGGCTGGCGACAGGTGTGTGGGTCCTACTTGAAGTAGAAAGGGACCTGTGTGTGAATTTGAAAGCTCACCTCTGTGCAGATGCAAAGACACTGAGGGCCGTCTGTTAGGTGTCCCCAGGGGATATGGGTGCCAGGGCCCAGCGTCCTTGCTCTCCCTCACCATGGGGCCTTGTCTCTCTGGAGCACACAGTAGGTCCACACCCTTGCTCTGCCACGGCTTTGGCACCCTCGCTCTCGGGAGACCACTCCAGCTGGAGAGAATCGGCCGTCCCCCCTTCCTCTGCTCTCCTTTGATAAGCGGCTGCCACCCCAGGGAGCATGTGGGCCTTGTTTTCCCGCTCGCAGGGTCTGTGTGCAGTGCAGGGATGCCAGGACCCAGAATCCCAGCCAGGTGCTGGATTCCGGGGGGCCTGACCTATGTGCCATCTCCGGGGGCCAAGATGATGATGACCTGAGCTTGCTGGGGGCGGATGGAGCCTGTGATTCAGAAGAGGCCTCCTGATGTGGAGGCCAGCAGGCCACATTTTAAAAAAACAAAAAGCAGGAACTTGGAAAGTTTTTAGCATCTTCTTAATGTTTGAGCGTGTCTCTCATAAGCTGGCAGGGAGACTAAAAACCCAACACGACATCTGTGGCTCCTGCCAGCCACACCATGGCTGTGCAGCAGAGCCGTGCACCGTTGCTCTGTCCCCCTGCCTGGGGGAGGTCCTCCTTGGTCACGACATGGGAAGGGGCTGCCTGGTGCTCGCCTGGGACCTGTGAGTATGGGACGGGGGGCACAGTGGTGGTCTGGGACCTGAGCTCTGTGGGAAGCTTCAAGCTGACCTCAGGCTCTTATTCCAGCCTGGACCTCGTTCCTGGGCTGACGGTACAGGCCTTGTGGGATTTTCTGTCTCCCTCTCAGTTGTGACCAGAAGCACTGACTGCCCATTGAGTCACAGGTCTCTGGCAGGTCCTTCCTGCTGCCAGGGTGGGGAGAAAAGATAGAGCCACAGGGAGAACAGAGCGTATAGGGATGGGAGAGGTCCAGACCTCCTGGGCCTTTTCCCTCTTGGTTAGCCCAAGTTAGATCCTGGAGGAGGGATGTCTTGGGGAATGACTCTCCTGACTACAAGAGAGGGCCTGAGATTCACCAGGGAAACTGAGTCGAGGAGTCCCTGACTGAAGGTGAAGGGGTGACTGCTTTGGGGCCTAGAGCCTACCTAGAGGCTGTTCTAGTCTGTTCCCTCTGTGTCTTAGGGACACCTAATCCAGCCACAGGGAGCATGACAAATGCTCATACCCTCACCTTCTGGTGAGGGTTGGGAACCGGGGACGTGCCCAGAGGCCCAGCTCTCTTTGGGCCTTGGTTTCCCCGTCTGCGGAGGGAGCCGTCTGGTCAGACCCCTTTCGGGGTCCTCTTGGGTCTAGGTCACATTTAGGGCCTGAGTTTATGCGCATCACTATGGGTTTTCCTGAACTTCGTTCTTGCAAATGGCTCTGTGGGTACCCGGGATGTGGGAAGGTGGAAGGCTGTCTCTGAGCCCACAAGTCCAGAGATCGAGGACCAAGCTGTCTCTGTGGGCAGGTGGGGGTACGGCTGCCTGGGCTCTTGGGGCCCTGGGGCAAATGCTGGGGAGGTGGGATGCCCCTAGCCACCCAGGAAGGGGACCCCTCCCTCCTCCTGGAGGCCGTCTGTACACATGACCAGGGGTGTGCTGGGCCCCAGGGCAGAGGGACCGCTTGTCTCCCTCCAGAACCCTCTGGGGCAGGGGCCTCCTGCGTGCATACTTGGGGCCGGCCGGGAGACGCCACTCACAGAGGGCCTCCAGCAGGCTGTGGTCCCTGAGGAGTTCCGGTCCTTAGTGCATGGGAGATGGGCTGCCAGCTGGAAACTGTTGTGAGAGCCCAGAGGAGGGCCTGCCTCCCGATGCCTGTCATGTAGGGCTTCCGTCCAGCTGGAGCTACACAGAGGAGCCCCGTCCTTGGTCTGGTCTGGCTGTGTGACCCTCTGGGCTTCCAGTCAGAGCAGACCAGTGTGCGTTTGGCAAGGCACCTTTGGTCTGATCCACTGCGGCCTGGCCAGGGCTGGCCCCAGGCGCCCCCCTCTCTTTGCTCCTCGTGTGCAGCGGAAGTGGCTGCAGCCAGGTGGGTCTCAGATCTTGACCATGACGGATGGGCCCGGGGATCCTTTGGGTTACTGCCAGGGGCTGGGGGGCCTGTGTCCCTCCGGCCGTGCAGAGACGGAGCTCCGGCGGCTGGGCAGGTGGGTTCTTTGCAGAATCTGGCATTTCCGAGGTATTTCTGCAAGTGACCCATGCCTCTGACCTCACCAGGGGTCCTGCTGGGAGATGGGGTCTGCCGGAGCGTGCTGAGGGCCCAGGCCACTTCCCTGCCTGCCTCCCAGGGTGGGGGTGTGGCTCTCCAGGAAACGGGCTGCTTTTGTGCCCTCTCTGTGCCCACCCTGCTGTTTAAATTTAACTGTCCCAAATAAGGAGGGGGCTAGATTTATCCCTTGGGTAACTGACCTGCCTCCTAAGTCACCTGCTCTCTGAACTCTCCCCAAGGGGACTCATTCCTTCGTTCTTTCCCTGCAGAACCCGGAGGGCAGGGCTAAGTCCTTGCACTGGCACAGGCCGATTTTCCAGGCCAGAGCATTCACTAGTGAGGGAAGGGGAGCCATACCTGTCATTCTAAAATCACCTGTGTCTGCATGAGAAGGCATAGAAAGAACCGGTGAAGTTTAATTTTGATCCTGTACTTTGGCCCCCAAATCCAGACTGTTGTCCTTCCAATGTGGGGCCCAGTGGCATTTTCCCTTCTCAGTTCAAGTCTTGGATGCTGTGCCCAGATCCGACCCTCACCCCCACTCCTCCAGGGATCCCTGCCTGGTAGCAGGGAGGGCCTGCAGATCTGTGCTGGGGCAGGGGCCCTGCTCCTCGACGCCCTCGGGGATGCTCGTGGGGCTTCCTAGGTCTCTCTTCCTGCTGTGTCCATAGGGCACGTGATGGGTGGGGAGGCTGTGGGCCTGGGGCTGCTGTGGGTGCTTCCCTTATCTGCTCTCAGTCTTGCTTCCAGAACACAGGGCATTCTCACCAGGGATCTGGGCAGAGAGTGTGCCCACCCCCCGCTGCAGTTTGTGAACTGGGTAGGTTAGGGCTCCCGACTCGGGAAGACCACAGGGGTGGGGCCCCTACGTCTTGTTCTCTCCCTACAACCAATCTGCCGGCTGCAGGGGCCACGGTCACCACCAGGCCCAGCGCAGGCCCCTCCCAGCCCCTCTTGGGGCAGGACCTGCAGCCCCACTGGGAGGCCCGCCCACCTGCCCGCCCAGATGTGGGCCGGGGGCTGAGATCTGCGTGTGGGGCGCAGGGAGCCGGGCTGAGTGTGCATGCATGCCCACAGTAATTGCCTCCAGCGGGCAGCCCCCCTGCCCGCGGCCCCTTTCATCTGATCCGCAAAGCGTTTTACAAACACTGACTCATTAGCCTCCCACGGCTTCGGTAGGTGGCTCAGTCCATCTTGTAGGAGGGGAAACTGAGCCCTGCCACTGTCTGAGGTTTAGAGCTGGGCCACCCAGAGAGCCACCCCTTCCAGAGTTCCCCTTGAGATCCTGGACTCAGGAATGTGCTCAGAGGAGCAGAGCCCCCTGTGTGTGTGGAAGGCCAGAGCGGAGGGGCTGGGTCTGGGGGGCTGCGAGGGGCCGCCTCTGAGCTGCAGGGTGCCCTGCGTGCCATTCCACGCAGTACACTGTCTGTGCCAGATGCTGGCTCATGGTTGTTCACCCATGAGCTGCTGAGCTCTCCCACAGGACTCCCATGGGACCCTGCAGGTAGGTTCCGTCCCTACTCTCACAGGCGAGGAACCCGAGCGTCAGGGGGGCTCGGCTCCGTGTGAGGGCAGCCCGGTGACCGAGCCAGGAGCTGCTGACCCCCGACAGTGTGCTTTCTCCCGACGCACGCTGATACCATGTTCAGGAATTACAGGGTGTGAGTTAGAGTATCCGTAAGGACCCCTGGGGAGAGAGGGCAGAAGTAACAGGAGAGGCGATGCTCGGTGAGGAAGGGGTCCTGACGGCTGAATGGTGTGGTCCCTTCCTCTCGTCTTCCATCTCTGCCGAATTATAACCAGACTTCGGTTGGGATTTAGAAAGTGTTTACAGAGCAAACGCCCTGGGCCGATGAGCAGTGTGCCTGTTGGTTCGTGCTTTGGGACCCTGAGAGACAGATAAGTGCGGAGCGAGAGGGGCCTCTGTTGGGGACATGCCCGTTCTCGCTGGCCCGCCTGGGTCTGCTTTGATAGCCCGGACATTATCCTGACTTTTATTGTCCTCACCTGCCAGTCAAGCCCCCTTTGTGAGGCGACTTTCATGTGGACGGCCTCTCCTGCTACTTGGGTCACTGCTCAGCTACGACTTTAAGGTGAAAACTTGTCTTCTATTTGACGGGGAGAGAGGCAAAAATTACTCTGTGAATAGAAACTTGTAGGTCACATAAATAACATGTCAGTGGAGATGAGGAACGGAGCCTGAAATCCGTCCGTCAGGCCCAAAAGCCTCTGTGAGCCTCCCGGCCCGGCTCCCGCTTGCCTGGATTTCTGCGGCAGCCGGTTTTTCCTTCCTTGGTGGGGGATGCTCTCCCGCTTCAGCTCCTCCCTGCTCCAGGCTCTCTTCTGGGAGGTGGGAGTCTGTCTCTGCAGGGTCTGCGGCCCGCCCCGGAGAAGCTGCTGCTGCTGCCTCGAAGCTTCTCGATCTTGGGGCAGCAGCAATGTCTGATTTCTTATTTTGGCCCCAAACTCTGCTCCCTCTGTGACTGGGGCCAGGGTGCTTCCCGCCAGCGCTGGATAGACCGGGCAGCGGGCTTGGGGTCGGATGGTGATCACGATCACAGGATATGGTGACAGCTGACCTTTATCCGGTCAGGCCCCTGGGCGAAGCATTTTACAGGACTCGTTTAGTTTAAGTCTTACCCTTCTAAGAAGTGAGAGCTACTGTCCCTCCAGGAGAGCAGCTCGCTGGAGTGACACTTCTGGCCAGTGGCCTGAGCCCCAGAGCCCAGCCCCTTCACCTCCACCTCCATTCATTTACCTAGTGAGAGAGAGAGCGTGAGCGTGGCTGCAGAGGTTTGGAAATCCATTTAATGGAAAGAAGAGGGGCAGCTATCGGAAAGTGGGGCTTCCGAGGAATGGTGCCTTGAGGGGGGGTCTCTGGGAGCAGCTCCCCGTCCCTCCTGCCCCAGTGCATTGGAGGGCTTCCACATGGGACTGGAGAGGGGGTCCCCGGCTGCAAACCTGGGGCAGGCCCTGGGCACCGTGAGGGCGCTGGCCGAGTGAGCCTCACCCAGCCTAGTCTCGCAGATTGAGCCGGGCAGAGCGGCTCTCACACCGGGGTCTGGGGACTCTACCATCTGTCTGTCCGCCAGTCCGTCTGTCTCTCCCCAACACTGCAGACCCGGCCTGGCCCATACCCTCTGCGAAGGTCTGTGGTGTCTCGGACTCAGACACTCTCTGTCCCCTACACCTGGGCCGGGAGGAGAGGGCAGGTCTGGGCTGTCCCAGGGCATCTGGGGGCCTCCCCCAGCCCAGTGCAGAGTCTGCTGCTCCATCCGACCTGTGCTGGCCTGTGCGGGCAGCAGCTGTCATCTGGAAACTATGTGGCCCAACAACCTGAGACTCGGCAGGGAGTCAGAGCTCTAGATCTGGTGGGACTGGACTCCCAGAAGAGGGGCCCAGTTCCTCTGGCTGTCGAGAGGGCCAAGCTCCCCCAAGCAGTTCCTCCAGCCAGGCTGGGGCTGCCCCTCCTCTGCCCCAGGCCCGTCACATGCCACAAATCCCCAAGGAGCCCCGCGGGCCAGCCTAGGCCAGCTCCCAGGCTGGGGGAGAAGGTGCATTTGGGGTGGGCCCACCATGTGCTCAAGATGCTCCAAGCTGGGCTCTGAATGGGTCTCTCCGAGCCCAAGTTGGCCCAGCTGGGAAATGGGATGCCAACTTTCCCATAATCCCCGAGATTTCCCGACACCCTGGCTCACAGAAGGACCGGCCCCCCCTTGGCTCCTTGCTGCCCCACCCAGGATGCCAGGGCCTGAGACCTACCCAGAGGGCCCCGAACCTGCCACCTCCAGACAGGCCTACTGGCCTGGGGCTGCCCCGGGCAGTGGTGTCGGTACACCTGCTGTGTGGGCAGGTGATTTATGGGCTGGGACGGGTGACCCAGGGGAGGAAGGAGAGCCTCGTGGCTCCCTGAGAGGAGAGAGCCAGGTTCCTCCCAGCAAGCTGGGTCCAGGCAGAGACCACATCCTGCCTCCCCTGCAGTGCCCCTCCCTTCCCTTCCTTCCTCGCCCCCACTGCCGGGCTGGGTATGAAAGAGCAGTCTGGGGGCAGGTGCTGGGGCCAGGGGTCTGGGGGTGCCCGTGTGATCTTCCGCAGTGGGTTTCACAGAGTCAGCCAGAAGACTGGAGGCTGCCAAGCTGCTGCTCCCACAAAGGCAGGAACACCAGCCTGGGCCTGAGCTGGGCTATGCGGAACCACGGGCCCCCGCTGAGCACGGCAAGGATGGAGACCAGGCTGGGCCAGGCCTGTACATACAGGTCGTACACTTTCCCTGCATCCTCAGTAGCTTAGGAGTAGGCATTACTGAGCCAAGCGGGCTCAGAGTGGGGGAAGTGACTTGCCCAAGATTGCACAGCTGAAACCTCAGGTCCCTGGTGGCTGTCTATGGCTCTTCAGGGCCCTGGGGGCCTAGGCTGGTGGCCTCTTGCATTCCGAGCCAGAGCCAGCTGACCCTGCACACACAGCCCGTGGGCGGCTGCTCTGGTCCCCGGCCCCACTGCCCCCCAGGCCATCGGGCTGCTGTCCTCCAGACCTTGCAGCCCCCAGTCCTGAGCCTCCTGACCACACTGCCCTGTGGTCCACCTGTGGTCTGCTTACCACCCACATGACTGCCCACCCTTGATCTCAGCTCCGTGTCCCCCAGACCTCCAGCCTGCCTGGCCTCCGCTCTTGAGCCCTCAGACCACAGTCCCTGGCCCTCAGGTGCCTGAGTCCTGACTCCCTGTCTCCAGCCGCCCAGCTGCTGGCTCTAGCTCCCTCCTCTGTCTGTTTGTCTGCTGCCCACCGCGGCCTGTGTCCTCTCAGTTCCGCAGCTCTCCCCTGTCCTCCAGCCCAGCCTTTCTTTCTGAGGACCACGGGACCTGTGAGGCTGCTGGTCTGAGGGTGCGGGTGCCTGCCACCCTTGGAGGCCACACAGGACTCCAGTGTGGGCCAGAGACTGTGTCTGGATGCCACGGGGAGTGGGCCAAGGCTGCCCTGCCTGCTGGTCTCTTGTTGGCGGCCCCCACGTTCCCTGCCTGTGTAGGGCTGACCTCTGGGCAGAACACCGACCCGCTTGAGGTAGAGGAAGGTCCCTGTGGCTGCGGGCCCATCTCCTTCTTGGGTGGGTGGTGTTGGCCGACCTTGGCTTTCTGCTGGAGGTGAGCAGCCCTGGGGGCAGAGGTCGGGGAGCCTGGAGGCAGCGGGGACCATTTGAGGGACGATTCAGTCCTCTCCTAGATTGGTGCTTGCAAGAGGTTAAACACTCTGAGTACTTTCCTACTCCTGAGCAGAGTGACCCTGGGGGCCTGGTTTCCCCGTGTCTTCAGCCTGAAGAACAGACAGGATCTCACTCAGCCAGGACACCGGCTGGGGGCTCGGACGCCCGGCGCTCTGCAGCCCTGGCCTCGAACCTGAGCAGAAGGGATCACAGCCAAGCCCGCAGTCTCCTTGCTCTGTGCCTGTTCGTGCTCCACGGAGCCTGCCTAACCACTTTCGTTTCAGCCTGCCTCAGTTTACCCTTGATGACCAGCCTCTCTGTTCGGAAAGGCAGCCTCCGAGCGGGTGTGGCCTGACGCGGTCTGTCTGCAGACACTGCCAGAGGCGCGGAGGGTTCCTCGGGGTGTGGGTAACTGACTCCTGGCTCTTTGAAACCCCGGTGGAGAGGCTGTGGGTTTCAGCAGGGCAGATGCTCCCTCCCACGGGGCTGGTCTCAGGCTCATCAAACCCAGTGCTGGGAGTCGACGGCCAGGCGCACACCGTTGTGTCAGATTCGCCTTACAGACCTGAGCCCTGTGGGGAGCCTCCAGCACAGCCTAGCGAAATTACTGGAAAACAATGGGCTTTGAGCATTTCTCACTTTTGTTTTTAATGTGACCTATTTATTTGTTGGTTTGTGTAACATAGTATTTACTGATGACTGCATTTGTCACCAGCTCACGCAATTCCGGGCCCTGTAGCTCACAGCCCAGCTCTGGTGCTGCTTCCCTGGGTCCTGAGTGTGTGGATGAGGCTGGGGAGGCCCCACGCTAGGACCGAGGCTGGGCGCTGTGGGCGTGGGCCTGCGTAGTCAGTAGGCCCAGACCGTGCAGGGCTTTGTGCACCCATTCCCAGGTTTGGGAGCCTGCCTTGGACCCTGAGAAGGCAGGGGCCTTGGCTGAGGCCACACAGCACGGGCACGAGGGAGCAGAACGGGGCCCCCTCATGCCTGAGGACAGAGGCCGCTCCTTCCACTCCCGGCCTGGCCACAGCCTCCTTCCTGCAAAATGACCGTCTCGAGCCTGGCCTTCCAACAGTTAACGGTCTGCTTGCAGTCTCTGCCCCATGATTTATTAATACTGGGTTGAAATACTTCAAAGGCCCACCGCTGCTCTGTCGGGATTGCCCCATATCGGAAGACAAACGCTCAAAGAACCGTTTGCCTCACATGAAAAATGCATAATGATGTGGGCCGAGGGCCCAAACGCCGCCCAGCCCTGTCTCACCCACGGCTGGCTGGGGGGTTAGCGGCCTAGCCTGGGGCCCACGCCGCCAGCGGGTAAGCAAGACTGGCTCATGAGGCGTGTCAGAGCAGCGTCCGCGCCTCTCGTGGGGGCACAGGGAGTCTGGGATCTGTGACCCCACAAAGCTGGGCCAGTGGTCAGAAAGGGATGCGGTTCCCCTCAAGACCCTTTTAGGAAGGCTTCAGACAGAATGGGGGAAGGAAACTGAGTTTGGAGAACCAGACGAGGTCTGAGGGACGTTTCTGGCAGCGCTGTCCTGTGGAAGTTTCTGTGCTGATGGAGAGCCCCGGGTCTGAGCCACTGGCTACTGAGCCCCTGAGATGTGGCTGGTGCAAACGAGCAGCTGCTACATTTTATTGAATTTTAATTAACTTCGTTTTGAGGAGGCTGCACGTGCCTTGTAGCTGCCACCACAAAACAGTGCGAGCCCAGGGCGGGGTGGGGAGTCCCTGGGGTGGATGCAGGCACAGCGGCCCAGCCCCCCCACTGTGCCACCGCTGGGTCGTGAGGACCAAACAGGAGAGGGCTGCCACCCCAGCTTGCAGATGAGGAAACCAAGGCCAGCAGACAATGTGGCTTTGTTCATGCTCTCTGCAGCGGGAGCGACTCTCACGAAAAGTCCCCAGGGGGCTTTTCCCTCAAATCCAGGGTGAACTCATCCCCGTAAAACCCCGGGTGATGAAGTAGGGGGGAAAGTCCTGTCCCTTCCAGCCACTTTCCAGGGTGACCTGGGTCAGTGATATGGTTGGCGCCCACGGAAGTCTGCGTGCACGTGAGCAAAGTTGCTTACATGTGTGCGTGCATACAGCTACACATACACATGTGCACACATGCACGTGAATTCAGACTCACACACATGCATGCACACACAGCCACACACATGTGCATACACACATGCACGTGCATACACACAACCACACACACCAGTTAAGTGCGTTTCTGGTGCTGTGTTGTCCCGCAGCCTGCCCATTCCACCCTAAGTACCCGTGGCGATCACTCCCATGGACACAGAGCCCTCATGCTGCCTGCTGTCTGCCGCTAGCACACACCTGTGCCTCAGGGGTCCCTCTGCCTGCTGCTTCCTGGGCTCCCGGCATCGGAGAGACATGGGCATTCACGCTCATGGAGCTTCTGCACAGCCCGCTCTGAGGGGCTGCACTGCGCACCTCCCTGCGGGGACAGAGGCCCCTGGGCGTCAGGGAGGTCTCCGTGCTCTGCCGTCTGGTGAGTTTTGATTTGAGCAGCCTTGGTTGTGAACAAGGTGGGCCGTGTCTTACCGCTTATTGATGGCCCCGTTTCCTATCCTGGGAATGGCCTCTCCTTGCCCTTTGAGGGAAGCATGACTTACGCTTTTAAAAAATGTTCCCCTTGGCTCCCCCGGCCCTGCCCTCCCTGAGGCTGAATGATTCCTTGTTGGCCGAGGGCTGGGCGTGTGTTGAAAGGGCTTTGGACCAAGCCATGGCTGGGAAGAAAGCAGGGAGCCACCTGCCCTGGGGACACTGAGTCACAGGCAGTGGAGGGAGGAGGCGAAGGGCTGGTCCCAGCCCAGAGGAGCCTGGCTTGCTTGCAGCCCCAGGTGCACTGCTCAGGTAGGCCTCAGTTTCCCCATCCTCCTGGGCAGGTTCTGTCTGTCATGCAGGGATCCAGGCAGGCCCTCCTGTGTGGCCTTGGGATGTCACGGCCTTTGGGAGGCTCCCCCAGGGCCTGTGAAGCCCCTCACTTGCCCCCCAGCCAGTTCCCACCCCTGAGACAGCAGCAGGGGGCCGTTCCTGCTGTGGAGGGACTCACACTTGCCCTCTCCCCCGCCCCGCCCCAGCTTGGGTCGCTGTGAGGAAAGACCTTGCTTTCCACCATGTCAGGAGGCAGCCTTCGGTGTGTGGTCTCCAGACATGAGTGGATGGGTTCTGTTCCCCTGGGCATTGAGTACTTGGAGAAGAACTGCATTCTAGAGAAGTGTGCTCGCCTACTGACCTGCCCGCCCTCACCCTTCCCTCTGCCTCCTCCTGGCTCCAACCCAGAGCCCACGCCAATGGTACAGAGGCCACCCGGGCCTCCGTGCCTCTGGCCTGTGTACCTGGCCCTGGGGCTTGGATGGGACATCTGCCTCCCGCTGCCCAGGACTGGTGCTCATGGGAACTTGGAGCCCCGAGGCTGTGCTGGAGGGAGGTGGGGGGCCTGAGGCTGCTCAGGTGGGGCCTCTTCTCCCAGGACCACACGGAGGACATCCCACCCCAAGGCGGGTAGAGTGGATCTCCAGGAGCCAGTGGGGTTTGGCCTGCCAGAGAGTTTACATCAGACTTGTTGGCAGCTGGCGACTGTATTCTGGAATAATTGGAAATTGGTCCTCCCTCCACGCCCACACACCTCTATGGTTGTGGATGCTCAGAGCCTCGGTCTCCCCATGGAGTTTCCCTCTCCAGATGTTGTGGACACCGGCTCTTTGCAGGACGGTGTACTTGGGGCTCCAGGAGCCCTGCCCGGACAGCCAGGCTGGGACAGGGAGGCTCCCAGGCAGAAAAGAGAGAGCCCCCCCCAGGCCCCCGAGAGTAGCTGGCTGGCTTCCTGAGCCCTGCCTCCCTCTGTCAGACCCCCTGGACCAAAGCCCAGCCTGCAGGTGACACCGAGACCAGCGATGGTTGCCGCCAGCAGCACCTCGGGGCTTGGCTCTGTGCCCGCATCTCACCATGTGACCTTGTGGAGTAGCTGTGACAGCTTTCCCAGAGGTGAGCCACAAGCCACTGCAAGCTGCCACAAGCCACCAGGAGCCCTTCAAGCCTCCATTAATGAGAGTTAAGTGATGTTAAACACTCTGTCCCCAGCGTGGCTCGTGGCCCCGTCCCAGGCAGTGCAGATGCAGAGCGTGTTCATCCCGGCAAGAGAGTCTAGGGGTCAGGCAAGCAGAGGGGACGGAGGCTCAGGGAGGTGACAGCCTAGAGTCTGGGGCCGGGCCTGGGCAAGTCCTGGTGGGCTCCGGCTTCCTGACGGCACGCGGCTCTACTCCTCCAGCCTTGCTCAGCTCTGGTGGGGGTGTCTTCCGGCCCTGCCTCCTCCGTGTGCTCCCCATGCCTGCCCTTCCCTCATGGGGCACAGATGCCCACAAAGAGGGGCCCGTCTGGGGGAGAGGAGGCCCCGGGTCCTGCAGGCATCACCTGTGAGGCCTCAGGGAGGGACCCAGGAGCACCCTCCTTTCCCGGAGGAGAAGCAGGAAAGCTGGACTGCAGACCACACTGACCCTTCCTGGCTCAGAGGGTGGAACTTGGCCCAGCTCGCAGGGGCTCGGGGGGTGGGGGGTTCTCTCTCTAGTATGACCTCACATGGTGGGCACAGGGCTGGGAGCAGGGGCTCCTGGCTCAAAAAGAGAGAGCCAGGCCAAATGGATTCTGTCCTTCAGGAGTCTGGAGAAGAAATAATGGAAGGAATGTGCCATGAGAAGAAGGAATGAAAGCGGAACAGTCATGAAGCATGAAGCTCCAAGGAGAGGTCGAGGCCAGCTGTGAGCCAGGCAGACCGACGTGATGGGGAGCCGCAGGGAGGAACACGCAGTTCTCAAAGCGTGGACTGGAGGCCCTGGGGGTTCCCTGAGGCTCTTGCTGGCGTCTGGGAGGTAAGGCAACAATGACGGTGGTGTCCATCCCGTCCCACCCCATCACGGATTCGAGGCTCTCCAGGGTCACCTGCTGAGCCGTAGTAGGACGGCCAGCCCTCGCTGAGACTTGTGTTCAGCCCTTCCTGCCCACGTGTTGTGGGGTTTTCTACCAGTTTCAATTTCTGTAGTGGAGCGTGATGGAGCACAGCGTTCTCCGTGGCAGCTGTTGGGGACTCTCACTAAGTCGTCAAGGGTCCCAGGGTCCCAAGGCTGGACTGAGAATGTTTGTGGATGCCCACGTGGATGGAGGGCAGCCCCACCGGGCATGTGGATTCTCGGGGTGCTGGGGGGAGGGGAGGGAAAGCTGGTGTCTTTTCCTGTGGGGCCCCTACCCTGTCCTGCATGTCGACTAACCCGTGCAGGTGCTGCAGTCTGGTTCCCAGGGGACGGAACGAGGAGAAGAGGTGTGCTGGTGGGCAGTCAGGCTGGCAGAGTCTTCCTGCTAGGCCAGTAGGAGAGGAGAGGTTCTGGCTCACAAGACCCGGTGGGCTAGCAGCCCTGACTGGCATGACCCTGAGGGGAAGAGCAGAAGGGGACGTGCCTGGCCCGGCTCTGCACTTCCCTCTCCAGGCTTTCTTGGAAGCGTTGTGCTCTGGGCTTCTCTGGGAGCTCTAGCGATAGTGGACAGCCTTTCCAAGAAGCTGAGAGCGAGGGAAATGCTGGTGTTTGCCGTGTGGGGACCCAGCCTACGCTCAGAAAGAGCTGCTGAGATAGTGGTTCCCAACCCCTGGCCACTGGTGGGACACAGGGCCCCCCACAGTGAGGACGATGGGAACCACAGCCCTGAACAGCCCGTTGGTGTTGACCAGGCTGGGTCCTAGGGCCCCGAGGGTGCTTGTGTACTGCCCCACGTTGACACAGCTGGCCTCATCACGGAGGATGCCTGGCCCTCAGGAGGGAGCCCTCTAGCTCTGGCCTCTGGCCTTTGACAGTGAGCAGTCAGACGGAAGTGGCCAGGAGCTGCCCGGCATGGCTGGCAGGAAAGAGCCACGGGTGGTCTGGAGGGTTCACCCTCCCTGGGCAAGGATGCCCCTTTGATCCGGGGCTCAGACCCCCTTAGCCCGTGGGGGGGATGGTGATGCTGGCCGCTCTCCTGGGGGCACCTGCAGAAGAGGAATGGAGAGCCCTGGGCCTGAAGCTTCTGGAGTGTCTGGAGGGCAGGCAGCTCCCCACCCCTCCCAGCCACGTGCCTGGCGGACGGCTCTCCCTCCCGCTGCTGGCTGCCCTTCCAGGCCTGGACCCGAGCGACAGAAAGGGTTGGGATTGCAGGTGGACGGAGCCAAGGGTTCCCTGGACAAACTGGAGTTGCCTCTGGCCAACTGGGATGGGAGTCCAGCAAAACATCCTGCCCTCCAGGCCACCTTGGCCGGACTGCCCCGGGCCTCCTCGGAGTGAGGCTGCGGCGGGAGGTGCCAGCAAGACTCTTGCCAAGAGCAAGAGTGGCCGAGCGGGCAGAGAGGGCACTTGGGCGTGGGGTTGAGGAGCCTGATGGGACCGACAGCCGAGGTCACAGCAGGGTCATACCAAGGTCCCACGAGGTTAGGGTGAGGAGTCCCTGTTCGCTCATCTCTGAGACGGGCATAAAAACCCGGCTCAGGGAAATTATCATGAGCAACCCTACCCGTGACACGCTACTGCAAGTAATGTGTTCTAGAAAAATAACTATGCTCTCAAAAAAAAAAAAAAATTAGGAAGAATAGCATTGTTTTACATCTTTGCAAATGTCCTTAACGTTTGGGCTTAAAATAAAGTCAGTGGGAGGAGGAAAGGCGGCTGAGCCCTGGGAGACGACAGGCTCCCTTCCAGGGGCAGGGATGCTCGGGTCCCCTGCGGGGCCCACCTGTGCGTCCCCAGCTCCTGGCTCGGGAGCTCATCCAACGGGTTGGTGGGCTTAGAGTCTGACCTGACATTTGCATCGTGTCTACACGGCGCCTCTCTCTCTGGTGGAAACACACAACAAGCGCCAACTGGAATTTTTTGCGGGGGGGATCTGGCTGAGCGGAGAGCCCTTGGCTGTGCCAGGAGCCGAGGCTAAAGGTGCCAATTTGCCTGAGCGGGGACTGACCCCTTCTCTGTGTGGCCCCGGCATGGAGTCAGCCCAACAGGGAGCTGGCGTGGGGTGCAGAAGCCAGGAGGTGGGGAGCCTTGCAGCCGTGGCTCTCGGACAGCTTGTTGGGGCCCAGCATCGGGCACTGGGCTCCCCTCACTGGGGGGTAGCCCTGCAAGGACAAGGCCCTCCCTGTTCTTCCCCAGCAGCTCCCACCTGGGAGCCTGCTCTGGGTCTCACATGAGCTCCAGGGATCCCCCCACATCTGTGCTTCAAGACAGCTGGCCTTTTTGCTGGCGCAGCTCACACAGTCCACAGCCGGACGTCAGGACCGTGTGTCCCAGGGCCGAACTCCCACTGAGGTGCTCGGGGAGGGCCTGCCCGCCTTGGCTTGTGGCCACAGCGCTCCAGGCCCAACATGGCCTTCCCCCCTGGGTACCTGTCCTTGTCCAGATTTCCCCTTTTTATAAGGACACCAGTCATCCTGGGTTAGGTCCCAATGACCTCATTGAACCTGATGACCTCTGTTGAGACACTGTCCCCAGATAAGGTCCCAGTCTGCAGATGCCAGCAGCTGGTGGGTGATCTCATAGGACTCCCAAACCCCTTCCCAGCTCTTCCCTCCCCTCCTACTGCAACAGCTCACAGTCCTCATCCTGTCATGGAGTCCCTGTCTGTGCTGGCAGAGGGCACAGCTCCTGGCATATCCTTGGTGCTAAGCCAGGACTGGTCAGCATCAGCGGGAGGAAGCAGAGAGCTTTGCGGGACACCTTTATATGCCCAAGAAAAGGAAGAGAATGTGGGGCTCCCAAGCACCCCAAGACCGACCTCAGGTGAAGCAGAGTGGTAGCTGGCCTGGGACCCACCCCGTCTTCTGGGTCAGGAAGGGGCCTAGCCCTGGGAGGCTGCAGATTCTTGGGTCTGGGGGGGCTTCCCGGGGCATGCTGGTGTGGGTGGGCTAAGCTAGAAAGACCCCCTGCAGGCTGGCCTCAAGTCTCCCTGGTGTGGCTGGGGGCCTCCTGGCCAGCTCCGTTCTTCCCTGACTCTCCCTGCTTTACACTGCTTCCCCAAGGACCAGACCCCACGCTCACTCAGGGAATGTCTATACCGCATTCTGGCGGCAGTTCTGGGGAGAGCAGGTGACAGAGGCATGGAGGTATCCTGGGGACCAGGAGCCTCGCCTGTGTGTCTGTCTTGTCCCCTCTCTCAGCCTCTGCTCCCTTGCTCCCTGCCAGGGTGCTGGGGGGATGGGGAGGTGGCTCAGGGCCAGGTGGAGAGATGGTGTCTGGGGACCCCACCTGAGGAGACAGTCTCATGTGTGGGTCCTCCCCGGGGAACTGGTGGGCTATGGTGGCTCTGCCGTGAGGTGTCTGTAGCCTCTCATTTCCTGTGATTGCCCTCAGGCCTGGCTCTTCCTGCACTACGGGGATTTGGACAGAGCCCATCATGGGAACGCTCCATCCCACAGTCAACAAATGTGAGCAGAAATAACCCCAGGTGCCCTGAGCCCAAAGGAGGGGGCTGGTACCCAGTTGATTGCCCTAACCCAGGTGTTCCTGACCCCCCAGCACTCAGGCAGGAGTGAAGGGGAGGCACCCAGTGTTGGGGCGGGCCGGACAGGAAGGAGGCTTCTCCGGTGGTTTCCGGCGCTTTCCGTCTGCATCCTGGCAGCTGTAACAGGACACCACAGTCTGCAGCCTGTCTCCTGGTTCCAGAGGCTGGAGGTCGGAGACCATGGGCGCAGGCAGGGCCAGTGTCCCGTGAGGCCTCACATCCAGCGGACGGCGGACCTTGGTGTGTCCTCACTGGCCACGAGCGGAGAGGGCACAAGCTCTCGGGTCTCCTCTACGGGCACGGATCCCGTCACGAGGCTCCCCTCTCCTGACCTCTTCATCGATGGCTGGGCGTCTGCAGCCCAGGCACAGAGTAGAGCCCTAGGCACCCAGCAGGGTCTGCTGTGCTAAAGGTTCTGGGGGCCAGGCTGTGTGCACACGTACCCTTCTTGGAGCCTGTGCAGTCTCTCCCCTGGGGCTATTTCCTCCGCTGCTACCCGAGTCTCTATCCCTGGTGCAGGTTGGCCCCCGGGCCCTGCCGCCCCCCCCACCTCCATAGCTGTGGAGCTAGCCCTGAGGCACCCCTGGGATTCCCCTCCATGCTGCTACTGCAGTCTGAGGGCTGGTGGGTGTGGCCTCGGGATTCACTGTCTACAGACCGACAGACGGTCCTTTCCCCATGAGGCAGCTGCAGCCTCTTCCGAGGCCTGCTGCCCAGTGATCTGCACTGGCGGGCTCTGTGTGTGCCTGCCCACCTGCACAGACCCGTCCCGGGAGGCTCCGGGACCTCCAGCACCTGCCCCCTGCACCGACCCATCTGTGGGGGCTCTAAGACTACCAGCACTTAGCCCCCTTCCCAGACCTGTCCCAGGGGGGCTCCAGGACCCCCAGCACCCAGCCCTCCACACCAGACACTGCCCTTACTCTGTCTGAATCTGCCCTCACCTCCATCCCTCTGCAGCCACCAGGGTCCAGTGACTTGTCATCCAGTGCCCTAGCCCCAGCTTCCCAGCCCAGGTGCCTCCCTTTCCTTCCCTCTGCATGTCGTGATCCCACAGCCATGAGCTCCTGGGGCCACAGCTACAGGCAGGAATCCCATCTCTGTGGAAAATAATCTTACAAACAATACCCAAAGCAGAGTCCATAAAAGAAAAAAAATCATTAAACTGACTTCATCGAAATTAAAAACTCTGACTTTGTGAAAGATGCTGTCAAGGGAATGAATGACAAACTGCAGACTGGAAGGAGATGTTTGCCAACAGCTGTCTGACAAAGCACTTGTATCTAGCATATATAAAGAGTGCTCAGAACTCAACAACAGGAAACAACCAGCTGGAAAAGGGGGCAGGACTTGAACAGACACCTCACTGGGCAGGAGGCTGGCAAATGAACACATGTGAACCTCAGTGTTGGTAGCCATAGGAAATGCAAATTAAAATCACAATGGGATTCCAAGAACAGCCATCAGAATGCCTAAGATATGAAAGTACCGACTGTATCAGGTGCTGATGGCTGGGTCTCTCACGGGGCTGGTGGGGCTGAACCAGGGGCCAGCCGCCCCGGAAGACACAGCGGCCATGCCAGCCCCTCCGTGACCCTCCCAGGAAAACACTGCTCCCCCTCCAGACGAGCACCTTGAAGATCCCAGACCAGGGTCAGTCGTGTGTGAACCCAGGCCCTGCGAGATGAAAAGAAACTCCCTCCCCTGCTCTATCTGATGCCAAAGAGGACATCACAGGCCTTTCAAAAACAGCGTCTGTGGCCACTGTTCGTCTTTGGGAGGGTTGGTACAGCGGGAGCTGGGGGTCAGGTCCGCCAGCCGCATGGCCAGGGCCAGTGGGGCCGGGCAGACCCTTCCCGCCTCTCCTGGCTGAGGTGCCTACAAGGGTCAGGACGCTGGTGAGGAGCAGCTGCGCTAATCCCAGATAATTACCCACTGGGGACGTTTGGTGACAGGCGGCTTCTCCCTTCCTTCACGCTCAGCTTGTCAGGACAATCGTGAAAGCACCTTGGTGGGGCGCTCGGCTCTGGGAAAGCAGGGTCTGAGCTGTGGGAAACCCGATCAGCCTGGCAGGGGGATTAGCTGGGGGGCTGGGGGCCCCTCCTGCAGGTGAGCGCGCCCATCCCTGTGGAGCCAGGACCACCCCCAATGCTGGGCCCCCTTTGAGCCTGGATTAGTGGTCTTTGGGGGCCCCCCGACGCGAGGGCAAGTGCCCAGGTGGAGAGACGGCTGTGGGGGCTGGGAGGGGACCTGGGCAGGAAGTCCCGTGGTCACACAGGGAGGGATGTGGAGCCCCAGGGAAGGGGGCTGCTCCCCTCCTTCAGCCCTGTCCCCACGTGGGCTTCCCATGGTCCCCGCTCACCTGCATGCTGCCCTCCAGCCACGCCAGGCCCTGGACCAGCCCTGCCTCCCTCTTCACCTGCCCCCACCCCACTCTGATCCAGCCCTCCCCCTTCCTCACAGAGCTGCTCCTTCGGCCCCCGCCATAGCCCCTTCTTTTGGGGCTAGCCTGGGACCCCCACCCCGAGGGGCTGACCCACCACCCCCTCACCTTGTTTCACTTTGAGAAACAGTTGCCGCTGGTTCCTGCAATCTTGGTAGCTTGTTGGCTGTAGTGTGTGCGAGTTAGCATGTCTACCTGTCTGTCCATCATCTGTCTGTCTACCCATCTATCTATCATCTATCCATCTATTTATCTGTCTCTATCATCTATCATCTGTCTCTCTATCCATCTGGTATTATCTATCTATCATCTGTTTATCATCTATCGATCATCTATTGATCACCTGTCTGTCCATCTATCTATCTTCTATCATCTATCTATCCTCTCTCTGTCATCTATCAATCATCTATCTGTCTATCATCTATCCATCCATCTGTCATCTGGCTATCCATCTATCTGGTATCGTCTATCTACCTATCATTTCTCTGTCTCCATCTCTCTGCTGCCCACCTGCCCGTCACCCCCCACAGGGAACCCCAGTGAGGCAGGAACTTGTCTGCCTGTTCTTCACTATGCCCCCTGCCCCTGGGAGAGCGTGGGGCACAGAATAATCACTGGGTGAATATTTGGATGGGTCCCTGGGTGGTGGATGGATAGACAGATGGATGGACAGACGGACGAGGGCCTGCGTGTTTGCCAGCTTTCCCAAGACTCTAGGCAGCAGGGCTAAGATGCGGCGTGAGGGAGGGACTCACTTTGGCTGTGGCTGTGAGGACCATGGCTGTGTAATCTCATGCTTATGCCCGTTGGGACCCATTGCAGGAGATTCGAGTTTCAGGATGAGGAAGAAGGAACTCTCATTTACTTTTCTTTTCTTTTTTTTTTTAAATTTAATTGTGGTAAAAACAAACAAACAAACAAACCCACATGTCATGAATGTACCATCTTAATCATTTTTAAGTTTGTAGTGTAGTGTTATCTATAGGCACACAGTGGTGGAACAGGTCTCCAGAACGTTCCATCCCCCCACAGAGACCCTGTCCCGGTGACGCATGGACCCCCGCCGCTCCCCAGTCCCGCCCCCACTGTCTGCTGTCTGTGTTGTTGAGGCTGATGACTCCGGGTCATGTGCGTGGGGTCCCCGTCCGTGTCCTGTGTCTGGCTGGTGTCCTCAGGGCTTGTCCCCATGGGGGCAGGGGTCGTTCCTTCCTTTCTAAGGCTGAGTGATGCCCCACTGTGTCTGTGCACCACGTTTTGCTTTTCCACTCGCCTGCTGACGGCCCGTGGGCTGCCTCTACCTCTCGTTGTGCACCGAGCTGCTTTGAACATGAGCCTGGAAATACCTCTTTGAGACCCTGCTCTCACTTCCTTCGGGTGTAAACCCAGAGTGGGACCACGGGGTCGGAGCATAGGGCTCTTGTTCATTTTTGCCGAAAGTCATACTGTTGTGGCCCTGCCGATAGGGTGCGGGCTCCCACCTTCTCCATGTTCCTGCCGACACATGTAATTTCCGTTTTTTGGATCACAGCCATCCCAACCTCACATCCCAACCGCACAATACCAGATAGATGGATAGAGAGACAGATGATAGATGATAGAGGCAGATAAATAGTTCTGATTTTAATTTCTCTAATGACCGGTGGTGCTGAGCCTCTTTCCACAGGCTTGGAGGAATGTCTGTTCAAGTCCTTCATCTCCTTCACAATCGAGGTATCGGTGTTTGGTGCTGTTGAGTTGTGGTTCTTTACATATTCTGGACGCAAACCCCTCCTCAGGGGAGTGATTTGCAAGGGTTTTCCCCCGTGCTGTGTGTTACCGTCTCATTCCAAGGATTGACTTCCTTGCCTTGCAGGCTTTTACAACTTTGACGGGGTCCCCTTTGTCTACTTTGTTTTCGTTGCCTGTGCTCACAGTGTAAGAAACTCTCTCTCTATCTGATTTCAGTGAGGCTGGCTGAGGATCCTGGCTGTTTTTCCCCTTCTTTTAGGGGGGAGCTCGTTAATAATCAGACACTTAATTCGTTGGCACATTAGCTGTTTCCAAAATACCTTTCTTTCTTTTCTTTTTTTTGATCTTTGGAGAACGTTGATATTCAAAGCAGGCGTTTGCTGCTCACTGTGTCTGAAGACCTGTTTGGGGGAACATCTTGGTCTTTCCAGAGAGGGGGGGACTGAGGCATCAGGGTGGTTCTTCCTGGGGAAGTGGGGTAAGACCCCGTCCTCGGAAGCCCCCACCCCGCCCTGCAGCTGTTGGGTGAGTAACAGGCCTGGAGGTGCAGGGAGAGCAAGAGGGGAGGCTCAGAGCCCAAGGGTGGGCCTGCCCCCATCCTCCTGCCCTCCCCCAGGAGCTACAGACGCGCAGCCTTTGAAAACACCAGCTGGTCGTCCACCCCTCTCCTCTTCTCCTGCTGTGTTCCTGAAACTCAGACAGCTGGTTCTTGTCCCATCTTGGGTCCTGGCACTCCCCAGACCCTGAGCGAGGGGTACCCTGGGGCCTCGAAGAGTTCCGGGCTCTGGCTTTGTAGAGCGACAGGCACAGACAGGGAGACAGAGGCTCCGAGTGGGACAGGCAGAGCCCCAAAGGGGTGTGGCCCTCTGCATGGGGGAGGTGGGGACGTTCGGACTGGACGCTGATGAGAGTAAAGAGAGGAGGACGTGCCAGCAGGTCTCCGAGCTCCTGCTCCGTCTTGGATGTCCATTTTCCAAAAGGTGCTGTAGGGGACGAGAAGCAATTTACAGCCCAGGACAAAATCTCGGCAAACCACATGTATCCAGAATGCCTAAGACTTCTCAAAGCTTGATAATAAAAATACAAACAACCCACGGATAAGAAAAGAAGGTGTATAAAAATAAGACGTACGGGTGGCAGATAAGCACATGGAAACAGGCTCAACATCACTGGCCATTTGGGAAATAACAAGGCAGAATGGCTAAAATTAAAAAGACCAATCATGGGTGCCTGGGTGGCTCAGTGGTTTAAGCTGCTTCCTTCCGCTCAGGTCATGATCTCAGGGTCCTGGGATCGAGTCCCGCATCGGGCTCTCTGCTTGGCGGGGAGCCTGCTTCCCTCGCACTCTCTCTGCCTGCCTCTCTGCCTACTTGTGATCTCCGTCTGTCAAATAAATAAATAAAAATCTAAAAAAAAAAAAAAAAAGACCGATCATACCGAGTGTTGGCGAAGATGTGGGACAGTCACATCCCTAGTACTCAGTACTGAGTACTCAGTTGGTACTCGGTTAGTACTCAGCAATGTGAGTGGGATGCCACGCGCCCCCCCAGGGGCAAATCTCAGAGTATTATTTTGTTGAGTGAAAGAGGTCAGACAGAAGGATTTCCAAGGACGTGGTCGTGTCCGGTACCACCAGGAAGTGCGGACTGACGTGATGGGGAGGGGTCAGCGTGGGGACGGTGTCTAGACATGTGTATGTACAAATAACATACTCACACAACCTGCAGCCCTTTCCTGTTTTATACCTTGAATACGCTCGGTTTGTTGTATGGTCCCTGTAACTGCACAGAATTGTCCTTAAAAGAGCAGTGACCGTGAGGGTTTCAGGGACAGGGTCCACTTGGACTGCTTCGTCCTCCTTGAGCCGACGTGTGGCCTTGAGCAGAGGTGCACCCCCCACCCAGCCTTGATTTCCTCCCACCGCATGGACAGTGTGCTCTGTGACCTGAAGCGACACGGCTGGGTCGGGGGACTCTGCTGGCCCAGTCATCCTTCCCCTGTGTGTGTATGCAGGCTCCGTGGCTCGGGGTGGTTGTAGGGGGTTCAGCTCCTCGGTCCCACTAGGGGTTCCGTTTGCAAGCCCTGGCTGCATAGTGGGAACCGATCACCCCTGCCTTCCTGCCCACATGGTCCACTCCAGCACCTTCGCTCCCTCAGAGAGAAGCTGGGGTGCTAGGGGCTCACGGACACCAAGCCAAGGGGGTCTGGGTGCAGAACACGCTGTGGGAAGGGGAGCCAGTGCCCTGAGGCACACAGGTGGCGAGGCAGGGACCTGTCGTCACTCCAGCGCATCCTTCCTGGGGGTTCAGCGCCCCTGCAGGTGCATGGCCACCCCCTCCACCTGGCCCTGGGAGGTGAGTCAGAGCCGAGAAGGGCTGCCAGCACAGGCAGAGAGGCCTGGGGCCCTGTAGGCACAGCCCAGAGGGACGCTGAGCTCAGGGTGGACCACACGACCCACAGGTGTCTCGGCCTCCACCTGGGCTCCTGGTGGGGATGTGCCGTCTCTCACACACACACACAATCCACAACAAGGAGTGCACACTTGGGCTTCCCGACAAAGGACCTATCCTTGCTTGGGGTAGCCTGCCCTGGCTCTACGGTGAGCCCTGAGCTGCTCCCGTGGCCTGCTGCCTCTGGAACCTGAAGCCGGGCCTTGGTGCGGCTGGGGGGGCTCCTTGCACTGGGCTGGGTGTGGCTTTACACCGGGGACTGCGGCCTCCTGATGGACCAGAGCTTGCCTGCAGGGCCTCACCTGCTCCCCAGGAGTGGGGGTTGCACAGAGCCTGACTCTGGTCAGCTGTCCCCCCTGTCCTCAACCCTCCACGCCTAGGCTGGACCGCCCCCGCCCACTCTGAGTGGACTCCCCGTGCCCTGGGCAGGCTCTCCCTCACGCACCACCCTTGCTCCACGTCTTTCAGTGACCCTCAGTGTACACACATGAAACACACCTTCTAAGCTGACACTTGGGGCCTTAACTGACCTGGTCCCAAGCGGACTGCCCACCGCTGCCCACAGCCCCTCTGAGCTCCAGGTTCAGAGTGCCAGCCGTTTTCTCTCACCAGTGTACTTGGCCTCCTCGGGGTCCCCTCCTCCAGGAAGCCCATCCTGGCTCTCCCACTGGCTCCTCCAGGCCCCCAGCCTATGAGGGGGCGCTGTTGGCCCCCTGACTGCAACTGGGAAGGCAGGCCCCGAAGCCCCCGGAGCGGTGGAGCCAGGCCTCCACACCCGTGTCCTCGGCCAGCTGGGACAGGGATTCAGATCCTGGCCTTGCCACAGGATTCTATCTTTAACTGCTGGACAGCCAATTCCTCTCTATTTTGAGAGAAAAAAAATTCCACTCTGAAGTCTGGTTCAAAAAGTCCTCGCCCAGCGAGGCCAATTCCCTGGAGAATCTGCTGGCCTTTGCTGTGATCCCGACGAGGAGGGGGTCCCCCTGCAGGATTGGGGTGGCTAGATGAAGGCAAGCTGGAGATGGGGAGAGGGAGGGCAGGTGGCCGAGGGAAGGGAGGGGGAGGGAGGGGGGCGCCCCCTCCCTGGGCCGGCCTCCCCCCACCCCACTGACTTTTGTCATCACACCGTGGTTTTGACTGTGTTCGCACATCGTATAAATAGAACCGGGCAGCGTGCTCTCCTTGTGTCTGGTTCCCATCACTCCGTCTGGTGTTTATGAAGTTCATCCGTGTGCCGTGTGCAGCCGCGTTCATTCATGACCTCTTCTGTGCGGGCTCTGCTCCGACGTTCAGCACGGGTTCACCCCTTGTACGGCTCACGGACTGAGTTGTTGTTGGTGCGATGCCTGAAACATCTTTGTACGTGTTTCTGGATGGACACACGTGCAGGTGTGTTTCTGGGGGAGCCCAAGGCTCCGAGCGCCTTCTCCTGGCAGCCCTGGGGGGTGTGCTGGCCCTCGTGGGGGTTGGGGATGTCCGGCATGGCACACCAGGCTTCCCCTTGCTTCACGGCCTCACCAACCTCTGCTGAGGTCTGTCTTTATTTTAACCCTTCTGGTGGGCCCAGAATTGCCTCGTCGTTATTTCCCAGGGACTTCTAAAGGTTAATACACTTAATGTTCTTAGAGTGCTTTTAGGTTTATAGACTAATTGAACGGAAAGTACAGGGTTCCCATCACGCACGTGGGCTTCCCCTCGTTATTAGCATCTGAATTCTTTTTTTTTTTTAAGATTATTGATTTATTTATTTGCCAGACAAGAGATCACAAGTAGGCAGAGAGTCAGACAGAGAGAGAGGGGGAAGCAGGCTCCCTGCTGAGCAGAGAGCCTGATGCGGGGCTCGATCCCAGGAGCCTGGGATCATGACCTGAGCTGAAGGCAGAGGCTTTAACCCATTGAGCCACCCAGGCACCCCTCTTATCTGAATTCTTTTAATTTAATTTATTTATTTGACAGAGAGAGAGGGATCACAAGTAGGCAGAGAGGCAGAGAGAGAGGGGGAAGCGGGCTCCCTGCTGAGCAGAGAGCCCGATGCGGGGCTCGATCCCAGGACCCTGAGATCATGACCTGAGCCAAAGGCAGAGGCTTTAACCCACTGAGCCACCCAGGCGCCCCTCCTATCTGAATTCTTGATGATTCCGGTTGATGTGCTGATCTTATCTCATTCTCAGAAACTGAAGTGCACAGTTCACATTTGGGGTCTCTGTATTGTCCAGTTCTGTGGGTTTTGACAAAGGCACACTGTCACCAGTTCACCCTTCCTGCGTCATGTGGGCCCGTGCACTGTCCACCAGCCCTGGAGCTGCCTTGCTCGTCCTTCCCTCTATCTCCCCGACCCTGGTGCCCGTGCTCTTTCTGCTCTATCCACAGGCTGGCCTTTCCCCGAGAGTCCTCTCACAAATGCCAATCAGACCACGTCATTCCCCACGTCCAGTAACATTCACCTGGTGCCCTATATCAGGGCTGGGGCTCCACCAAGTTCATAGGACAGCCAAGAAGATTCAGTCCCTCCTCTCAAGAGACTGAAAAGCCAGTGGGAAAAGCGGCCATCAGACTAGCAGGCAGGCAGATGCACAAAGCTGCCACGGGCTGTGCTGGGTGTGGAGAGCAAGGCTAGCGTGGAGAAGGAGGGAAACACCTTCAGCAGATGGCAAGGGCATGAGCCTCCAGGCAGAGAAGGACAAGTGCAAGGGCCCTGAGGCAGACTGGACCTCGAGGTATTCACGGAGGCCTGAGACTCAGCAGTTCAGAAGCCCAGCCTTCAGAGAGGTGAGCACAGGCCTCGGTCCCAAGCAGGAGGCTGTGCTGTGGGGAAAGACAGATGTGTCCCTCCAGCACCACGGCTGCGTAACAAACACCCCCAGACCAGTGGCTTGGAGAGGCCTCCAGACCAGTGATGCTGTGGTCCGTTCAGAGCAGCTCCCTGGCCTGGGATCCAGCAGCAAGACCCCCTCCCTGGTGGGTGACTTCTTGTCTGTCACATCTCATACTGGCCGGGCAGTGGACCCCGGCCTTCCTGGGTAGGGAAGCGGGCAGGCATAGCTGTTCTTTTCTGGGTGTCCTGGATCCAGAGTCCCTGTCCTCGTCCTGTAACTAAAGGATTTTGAGAGAAGGGCGGCCCCAGCAAGAAGTCTCTCCATTTCCAACACCCTCCTAACCCTCCCCGGGCTCCATCTGCATCTCGCCCAGGATGTGGGCTGTGAGCAGGGGGGCCTGCTCTGGAGGGAGGCTGAGGTCTCCTTGCAAGGACAAGGTGGACACGCTGGCTCTCAGGCCCTGGGGGAGAGTCTCTGGAAAGTCTGGCTGCAGCAATCCCTCTGCCTCAGGGGGATTCCCTCAGGGACCAGGCCCCTGCTCTGTGCTGAGCTCTGAGCTGAGACCTGCCGCCCTTGTGATTCCTGGCCCTGATAACCTGGTCTCAGGAGAGCTCAACTCAGAGCAGCCCAGCCCGGAGTCAACTGTTACCCAACCAACCACCTTCCCTGTGTGGTTGCAGTAGCCGCCCCCACCCCGCCCACCCCGTTTTCTCCCCTGGCCGGGCCTCCTGCACCAGGCGGGGCTTCCTCCCCCTCTTTCTCTCCTGGCCCTTTATCCTGCAGATCCATTGGTCTCCTCCAAGAAGTCCTGCCCCTCCGACCCTTTGGGAATTCTCTCAGCCCTGAATTGGCCCTCTGAGCTGGAGGTGGACCCTGGACTGGCCATGAGGAAGGAAGTCAGCATTCCAGGCCCGACTGACAGGGGGCTGGGGGCTGGGGAGCAGGGGGGCTCAATTATCATCAGTATGAGAGTTGTTCCTCACTTCCAGGGGGAACACAAATTCCCTTCCACTCACCACCTGTGGGGGGCAAACCTTCGTGTTTTGCCATTTTACATAAGGACCAGTCCCTCGCTCTCCAGCGAGAGTCCTCAGAAGGCACATCCCTGGCCCTGGCCTGATCCGAAGTCGGCGGCCAGGCCATGTCAGGGACAGGGAGCCACAACGGGGCCTCTGATGTGGCGTCTCCGACCTCTGTGTGTCCGCAGGCAGCCCGATGCCCAGCCTGCCGGGAAACCCTGCCCATCCCTCGGCTCCCGAGCCAGGGCCTCCCCTGAATGGATCTACTGGCCTGTCTGCCCTCTGCCCCGCCCGAGGGCACCGTGCACTGTCCCTGTCCAGAAGGAGCGCCCAGGGCAGTCTCTGCTGCCGGTTCTACGGGGAGCGGAAACTGAGTTCAGGAAAATGGGGAAAATGACCCATGTCCCAGGCTCAGGACTGGAAACCCGAGAACAGGGCAGAGCCCGGACTTGAGCCCCAGATCTGAGCTCCGGCACCCGATCCCGGTGTAGGATGCTTCCCCCTCCCGGGACAGTGGTTGGGTAAGTGCCTCCCACTGGTACCTGCGGCATCGTGGGTCGTCGGGAGCGAGGGCTTGTCTTTGGTCTGTTTCTGGGGTTTTCTTCTTGAGGAGTGACGACTGTAGCTATCTGGGCTGATTTCCAACCCCGGGAGCCGCAGTTGCGAGGGTTTTTAGATCGAATGGTGACGGCTTCTGTCTGATGCCTTTTCTGGATCAGTTGACACGATTACGTCATCTCTCTGTTCTGCTTGCTGATAGGGTGAGTTACGTTCTCTGATTTTTTTTTTTTAAGATTTTATTTATTTATTTGACAGACAGAGATCACAAGTAGGCAAGAGAGGCAGGCAGAGAGAGAGAGGAGGAAGCAGGCTCCCCACAGAGCAAAGAGCCCGATGCGGGGCTCGATCCCAGGACCCTGGAATCATGACCCAAGCCGAAAGCAGAGGCTTTAACCTACTGAGCCACCCAGGCGCCCCATACGTTCTCTGATTTTTAAGTATTGAGCTAGCAAGCTTGGAGTGAACCCCACCTGGCCACGGTGTGTAGTTCCTCTCACACATCGATGGGCTGGATTTGCTTGTTTTGTGGAGGATTTTTGCAACAATGTTCATGAGAGACATCACTTTATAGTGCTTCTGGGTTTTTTTGCAGGGGAGGGTTGCAATGTTTTCTCTGGTGTTGGCATCAGGACAACACCAGCTTCATAAGGGATGTTGAGAGGTCTCTCCTTTTCCCTGTTCTGGAAAAAAGTGTAAATTGGTGTTGCTCATTTTTATTTTTATTTTTTAATTTAATTTTTTTAAAAGATTTTATTTATCAATGAGAGAGAGAGAGAGCATGAGGAGAGAGGTCAGCAGGAGAAGCAGACTCCCTGCCGAGCAGGGAGCCTGATGTGAGACTCCATCCGGAAACTCTAGGATCATGATGTGAGCCGAAGGCAGTTGCTTAACCAACTGAGCCACCCAGGCACCCCGGTGTTGCTCTTTTTTAAATGTTTGGCGGAATTCTCCAATAAAACCATCAGATCTGGTAGATCTCTGCTTTGAGGGATTTTAAACTATGGATTCGGTTTCTCACGTGGTTACGGGACTGTTCAACGTATCTCTTTGGGCTGGGTTCCGATGGTCTGAGCTTTGGGGGGATTGGCTCTCCTTGGGTGTAGGACTTGTGAAGAGTGACTTGGTTTTCTCTTGTGCCCTCGAGGGTGCAGGACTGGGTGGCAGGCCTGGCCTTTCCCTGGGAGGGGTGGCACTCTCTGTCTCTCTCTTTTTGCGAGTCTTGCTAGAGGTTTATAGATGACACCGATTTTTCCGAGAAGCGGCTTTCTTCTCACTGATCTCTCTGTTACTCTCCTGTCAGCTCGCCGACCTCCCTTATGTGCTGTTCTTGCTGTACCAACCTTCCCCTTCCAGGTTTCAGATGACGGAACTGAGGACTTGAGTGCTGTAACCTCCCCTCTGAGCCCTGCACTGTCTAGACCACGGAGGAGATGTGTTGTGCTTTCCTGATCCCATCTTTCACCACATTTGAGGAGCTTTCCATCACCCCTTGTTCGAACCCTCTTCCAGCCACACATATTTCCCGGAAACCTGGCGGGTCTTTGTCCTGGAGACTGTGTTCCGTCTTCTTCAGCCTCTGTTCTCTTTCTTGCTCTCATAGGCTGTCTCTCTCGATTTGTCCCCAGACCCACGGACTGTGTCCTCCTTGTGTCCTCTTTGCTTCTGGGCCCATCTATTGAGTCTTTGTTTCTCTTCGGACACTTTTCGGTTCTAGAATTTCCATTTGGTCCTTTTATAGAATTTCCGCTCCTTTGCTGGAAATTTCTATTTTTTTGTTGGCTGCTGGAGGCCCGGTAATTGCTTTTTTGTAGCATTCCTAAAGTGGCAACATAAAATCCTCTCTGGAAACTTCTAGTATCTTGTCCGTCTTGGTGCTGGTGCCGGCTGCTTGTCTTCCTCACTGGGGTGTGATTTTCCACGGTACCCTGGACATTTAATGAAGATTTTGTTTTAGGCTGAAGCGCCCTGTCTGGGGCTTGTGCATGGTCCTGGCCCAAGCCCTGGGTGGTAGCCGCAGGGATGTCTCGGTTTTCAAAGGCTTTGTGGTGTTTTTCGGGTTTCTTTGGTTTATTTGGTGCCTCTGGGGCGTCCCCTGGAGGTCCTCCTGAGGCCCTGCTGGGACTCGGGGTGGGGAGCTGCTGGACCATTTTGTGACATGGGGCTCCCCTTCCTGGAGCCACCTAGTGTTTCTTGGTGTTTCTTGGAGAGGCTCTGGCCTGAGGTGTCAGGGGCTTTCCAGGGTGGGAGCACAGGGCTGTGGGTCCTATGGTGCAGACCCTTCCTTCTGGGTGGGAATCAGGAGATGCCAGGCCTTGGTCCTCATGTTCTGTGCAGGAAGCATATAGGCACCTCCCGCCGAGCCACCCCTCCAGTCCTGGGGCTCCTGACAGCCCCCACCCAGTGCACATTTGGAACTCTCCCCTTGTTGCCTCTGTTATCTCCTGGGTTTGCAGCTGGGCTCTGCGAGGAGGAGCTGGAGGGCCATGAGTCCCTGCCTTCCGGTTGGGGCGGGACGTCTCCTGGTGTCCCTCTTGAGATGGGACCCTAGGGGGGTCCCTTTGCCATGCCTTAGCATCCTCACCTGTTGGGGCCCCTACACCTCTGGGCTGTTCCGAGGCACGGTTCTTGGATGGTCCAGGTGTGCAAAGCATGGCAAGCCTGGGGGGCCCTGACAGGTGGTCCTGGAGCCCATCAATCTCGTGTCTCCATCCCTTGTCCTCAGATGACTTGCAAATCCCACAGAAAGCTCCCAGAGATAGGAGCCATGGCACCCCCCAGCCCACAAGGGGAACCTAGGGTCATTCTGAGTGGGATGGGAGGGAGGAGAGCCCTCCTGCTGCCTGGAAGAGCCTGCCACCCCCGGCCTTTGTTCAGCTCTGCGAGTGGTGCAAAGGGAGTGCGGGGAGGGGGGCTTGGAGGGTCTGCACGGGAGCTGGAGGTTCAAACACAATGAGTGTGGTCAGATGCTGGGATGGGCTCTGCCTGGGGCAGCCCCATCCCTCCTGCCTGTGCTCCCCTTCCTGGGACAGACCCAGAGCACCCACCTCCTCGGGTCTGCCCACTGGTATGGCTGTGCAGACTAACCCCCAGGGAGCCATGTTGCCAGTGGGCCCTGGAGATAATGGGGCCACAAGTGAATTCCTCTCTGCCCGTCCACAGGGGAGACCAGCGGTCCAACAGGGCTGACAACCCACTGTTTACTGGGGAAGCTGCTTCTCACTCAGCAGCTCACCACCTGCCTCTCCTCCTGCTCCTTGGCCTTGCTGCCCTGGGACTATGCCCACAGCAGAGCGTTAGCCCATGGGCTTTGCCACGAGATCTCTCTTCTGGGGAAGTCAGACTTGGACCCTCTTCCGGACTGTCTTGGTTCTCCTAAAGGTTGAGTGTCATTGGAAACAGAGCCACTTCCGGTCCCCAACCCCGCCGTGCCCCTCCAGCTTCATGTGTTGCCCTCCTAAACACGAGGCCTCAGGACGGGGCATTGTTTGGAAATGGGGTTGTTGTGGGTGTAATTAGTTAAGACGAGGTCATGCTGGAGTGGGGTGGGTCCTAATTAGACCTTATAAAAGGGGGATTTGGACCCAGACACGCATGCAGGGAGATGCCGTGAGATGGAGAAGGAAGGGGTGGGGGGAGATGTGTCCGCAGCCGAGGAACCATAGGGGGGTTGGGGGCTCAGGGTGTGGCCTAGACCAGTCCCACCTTCCAGGAGGCACCTGATGTCCACCTGGGACTTGAGCCTCCTGACATATTTTTGTTGTCACGGCCGCCCCAAGATGCAGGACGTGCCATAGCCTCTTATGTCACACAGACTCCAGCCCCCTGCTTTCAAGGCCGGCCTGGTGCCTGTGCACCCGGGGGGATGTGGGCGCAGATGGCGGGCCAGGGGTGGTGTTCTCCTGGAGAACCACCCAAGGAGGGAGGGGCCATGAGCCAGTACCAGTGCTTGGTGCCTCGGCCAGAAACTTCCTTAGGGGCTGCCGGTGGGGGCCCAGCCTTACCCAACACCTCCCTCGGGTCCCGAGATGCTGTGATTCACACCTGCTCGGTGCCTCCCCTCCGTGACCCACAGCTTCTGACAATGCTTATCTGGGGGGTGGTAGGCAGCCGAACCTAGGCTGCCAGCCAGCAGGGTGACCCCGTCCGCAGAGCAGGGGGCTGTGAAAGGGTCACCAGCCTGGCCTCCGTGTCCTCTGCCCTCGGCTGTTGCCACAGACCAGGACAGCGTGGGCGCAGGGACAAAGGCTGCCTCTCCTGGAGCCCAGGGTCCCACCCTGGTCTTCAGTTTGCTATGAACTAGAGCCCGGTCTTGGCTGGATCACGTTCCCCAACTCTAAAGACCAGGAACCTCAAGTTCAGAGGGTGCTCGCGAAACCCTGGGGCTGCGGCCAGTGATGCGTGCCACTGGGCATCCCCTTCTAGGGGTGGCCCTCATTCCCATTTCACAGATGAGGGGACGGCGCAGAGAGGCCAGTGGAGGGGCCCAAGCAGCCCCGGGCAGACGTCCTGTCAAGGTGCCCTCCTACTCTCCTCCTAGCGGCTCCCGAGGGGGTCTGTCTGGGTTGGGAGTCCCCACCCTGAGGCCTCACCAGCAGGGACATGGACAGAGCTGAGCAGGAAGTGTCCACGGGATGGGTTGCCCAGCCAGAGGTCCTATGGAGCCCCCTGTGCCCCTTCCCTGCCCTGGCCCAGTGTCCCTGTGCCTGTGGGAGGTGCTGTGGGACCCCCCGTCACAGAGGCTGAGCGTGGGGGCTGCGTGGGACCCTGAGGTCATTCTGGTGTCCAAAGGGCCTTTACAATACATGACCTGATGTGTGTCTTACCCAGGTACAGCCTTGCAGACTTCTGGAACAGAAAAGAAATGGTGTTTATTGTTCTCTGTGTTCCGGCACAATACACGCCCTTGCTCACTGGACCCCATGAGACTGCGGGGTGGGCACTGTTACCCACCCACTTCCTAGACAAGAAAGCTGAGGCCTAGAGAAGGTGAGTGACTTGCTCGACATCACAGAGCTAGCGAATGGGGAGCTGGAAGCCTCTGGCCCCTCAGGATGGACTGTCCCTCCTCCGCTGGACACTGCCCACAGCAGGTGCTCTCGTGACAGAGGCTGGCTGGGAGCCTCCTTCAGCTGTGCTGAGCCCCAGCCCAGAGCCCCTCTCCTACTTCTCTGGTTGCCTCTGCTGGGACTGGAGGCCAAGACCCCCTGGCCTGGGTACACATGGCCAGAAGGCCACACGCCCACAATCCCCACCAAGCCGGGACATCATGGGAGGCCCGTCCAGTCCACTCAGAGCCTCTGGCCCCCCATACCTGCTCACGGCCTCACTCTCCTCATCCAGGGCAACCATGGCTCCCAGGGCCTGGCTGGGTCAGAGATGGCCCTGAGCACCCCCTGTGATGGGGAGACCCGGCTTGGAGCCCCCACCAGCCTCATGTCCGCCCCGGCAGGACCTCCTCCCTGCTCCTGACCCTTCCCTGCTCCCAGAAGGCCCAAGACACTGTCCTGGTTGGACCATCTGTTTCCTGCTCCTTCAAGAACGCTGTCCCGCCCTGGCCCTGGCAACAGAATCCCCTCATCTCCTGTCCCCATGTCCCTCCGTGCCAAGGGTCCTGGCCCTGGGATGGCCGGCTTCACCTGACCAAGGGCCAGGCTGCCTGTGGGGTCCCTCAGCTCCTCTGACGGGGCCTCCACCCTGCTGGCATACGTCCCCTGCCCTGCCCTCCTGTCCTATTGTCTTTCCCCAGAAACAGGGTGTGGAGCAGCCCCGGAGCCCAGGACCATTAGCACTGATCCCTTTTCCTGATGTGGGGCTGGTGACAATGACTGCCCCCCCACCCCATGTGCCCAGGGAGCTGCGAGCTCTCTTGTCCTGGGCAAAGGGACTAGAGTCACACCCTGCATTCAGAGGAGGAAACTGAGGTCCAGGAGGGGAGCCCCATGCCCAAGGCCACACATGGAGCCAGTGCGGAGTACCCTCCAGACCTAGGCCTCCTGTTTCCAGCCCAGAAGTGGCCACACTGGGCATTTAGAACATCAGGTCTCAAGGACTTTCCCTGCGGAGATGAAAAGTCCCCGACTCGGCTAAGCTTGAGGTTCAGAGCCCCTCTTGGGGGAGAGCCAGGGAACCTCCCCATCCCACTTGGCTGCCAGCCTAGGGCCCGGCTCACACTCTCAGCACAACAGGCTCAACTCTGGGATCAACGTGGTCCCAGAAGCCGGGTCTTCACATGAGGCCGCCTGTGAGGCCACGTTCCTGCAGACTTGCTCCGGGCCCAGGGATGGACCAGGGCAGCGTCCACACCCCCCGTGTGCCTCGGCTCATGGGCACCTGACCCAACTGGAGAAACTAGCGGGAGCAACTTGGGGCCCAGGTTCCTCGGGGCCGTGTTTGCTTGGCTGAGCAAAGGGTGGCGCGTGGTGGTGCTAACCAGGCTGAAGTGGTCGGGGTGGGGCGTGGCGGCATAGGCTAGGCTGGCAGAGGCCAGCAAAGTGACTTGCGATGCTCCAATGACCCCATGCATGCTGCCTGCTGCCGCAGCCTCCACTACCCTGACCGGGAGCCCTGGAAACCGGCTTTCCAATTTCACTGATTTTCAGTCAGGTTAAATTTCAATGGGTGCATGTGGCGAGCAGCTGCCAGCCTTGGGCAGCTCCATTCTGGGCAGAGAGGGCCACGTGCCAGTCCAGTGGGGCCGAGAAGCTGGAGGGAGAGGGTCGGGGACGCAGCGGGCCGCGAGGTGCGAGAGGAAGTTGGCGGTTCTTTTTGATTCTGGGTGAGGCAATTCTGGTTTTCTGTTTTTTTGGGTTTTTTTTGTTTGTTTGTTTTGTTTTTTTGTAGCCCCAGGAGCTGCGGGTTGGTCGTCGTTTGTAATCCCAGTGAGGCTGAGGGTCACCAAGATGACGCCCTCACTGCCCTTGACGGAGGAGGAGAGGAGAAAGCTGGGGAGGGGGCAGGTGCATTGGTGAAGGTTCCCGAAGAAACGGAATCACTAGGTTCCTGCTGAGCCTTCTGTTCTCTCCGGGCCCACAGGGGATTGGAACAGGCCCACTACCCACTCTGGGAGGGCCATCTGCCTGACTCTGTCCGCTGCTTCACACGTCAGTCTCATCCAGAAGCACCCAGAGTGAGGCTCACGGAATGCCTGGGCCCCGCGTGGCCTGCTGAGTGGACAGGTACTGTTGCAGGTGCCTTTTCTGCCCTGAACACATACAGCATTGCCGTGGGTATGTCTGCCAGCGACCGTCCCTGCCCGCAGCCCTGGTGCCGGAGGCCTTGGGTTCCATGTGGACCTCCCCTATGGCCATGCCTGCTCCAGGAAAGACAGCCCACCAGAGAGCCCCCCCGGGCAGAGGCCGCCTGAGGCCTTGTGGCCATCCAGCTGTGACCAGACAACCAGAAGCTCTCCCTGTCATAGGACTGCAACTTGGAAACGAAGACTCACTGGTCAGCTGAGTTGATAGAAGGTCATGGCCTCATCTGGGGCTGAAGCACAAGGGAGCAGAGGCCAGGACTGGAGGATGAGCCAGGTGTACAGACCGAGGCAGGGTCCTCTGTGAGGCCTGGAGACCCTCAAGTGAGGACTGGTGCTCTGAGCTGCTTCCGGACGCTGTCCTCCAGCTTCAGCGCCAACCTGACCTTAAACTGCCACATTCTCATGTTAATGGGAGAGAGTCCCTGACAACCAGTGAGTAGCACTGTGAGCTGACACATAGCCCAGCATCAAGGGGACACAAAGTGAAATGAAGGTCATCTAGGCCAGGTGCTGGGGCAGGGCACCAGACCCTTGGAGGCCACTCACAGGGTGTCCTTGGCCAGCCTGGAGGACACAGACCTGACTGCTGCTCACCCTCCCCAATGTGGAGCCGTCTTCAGCAGCCTGTCCTGTCTGCACCATTCCTTCCTCTCTCCAGGGCCAAGGGCATCACTGACCATCTATTTGCCAGAGTATTAGGAGGACAAGGACCATCTTGGTCAGGGCTATCTCCAGTATCAGGTGAGTACATGTATTATAATTATTAGCAGCAGAAAATTCCACGCTCAACCTCAAATTCCTCTCTGTCTGCTACTTTTCATGTAGAATCTCCCCTGGTGCCTTGAATAGGGATGGACACAATGTAAGCACACAGGGAATACTACTGAACTAAATGAAAGCCTCCGATTGTGTTTGTCTCTACATTTTCTGAAGTTCTGCTGCACCAACATGTTATCCATCTATCCATCCATCCACCCACCCATCTACCCACACATCTATCCACCCATCCATCTACCCATCCATCCTTCTATCCATTTATCTACCCATCCACTAATCTATCCACTCATCCATCCATCCATCCATCCATCCACTTATCTACCCACCCACTCATCCATCCATCCATCCATCCATCCATCCATCCATTCATCTATCCACCCATCCACTCATCCATCCATCCATCCACCTATCCACCCACCCATCCACTAATCCATCCATCCATCTATCCATCCATCCATCCATCCATCTACTTATCTACCCACCCACTCATCCATCCATCTGTCCATCTGTCCATCTATCTATTCACTCATTCATCCATCCATCCATCCATCCATCCATCCATCCACCTGCCCATCCACTCATCCATCCATCAGCCCAGCCATCCACTAGTCCATCCACTCATCCACCCATCCATCCACCCACCCATCCACCCACCAATCTGCTAATCCATCCACTTATCCATCCATCCATTCACCCATCCACCCACTAATCCATCCATCCATTCATCTGTCCACCTGTCCATCCATCCAGCTATTCCATCCACCCACCCATCCACTAGTCCATCTACTCATCCACCCATCCATCCATCCATCCACCCATCCACCCATCCACCCACCAATCCACTAATCCATCCACTCATCCATTCATCCGTCCACCCGTCCATCCATCCATTCATCTATCCATTCACTCACCCATCCACCCACCCATCCATCCACAAGCCCATTGAAAGCACCTATGTTTAATGTTGCTGATGAGATGCACCTCATAATGAGCTACTGACCCATTGCTCAGGCAAGGAAGCTGAGGCTCAGATAGGGGAAGGGACTTGTCAATGTTCACATAGGTCCTCTTCCCAGGCTCTGAGAGCCTTCCACTCTTCCTGGGAGAGTTGGCACACGCCCCACCTCATTCTGCTGTTTGGTTGTTCCCTGGGGGCCACCCTTGTGTCCCAGGCCCCTCCAAGCTGAAGACATGTCACTCTGTCTTCATAGCCCAGCACTGGACTGGCCACAGAGCAGACATGAGACCATGAGGACCCCTTCTCCCATGCCCTCACCTGAAGCAGTGAGACAGAGGAGAGCAGATGCAGAGCCAGGAATCCCTGGGACATGTCAGGAGAGAGCTGGCTGTGAGTGGAGGTGGTGGCAGTGGCTGCCATGGCTGGCGTGTCCCAACTCGGGTGCCGCACGTCTAGCTGAGCACCCACTGTCAACTGTAACAAGCGGCTGCCTGCCTGCAGCCTTCTTGCCTTCCTCCTGGATGTCTGAGCCTGGCCAGCAGGGGCCCCCACACCACACCTCCCCGTCTCCCAGCTGCCACCCACCCCCACCTCCCTCGCCCTTCCTTTGCAGCTGGAAGAGAGGAAAACCTCTTCCCGAGAAGCCACTGGCCACCAGCCTGGCTCCCTGGGGCTCCCACCAGTAGTCTGCAGGACCCCCCATGCCCAGGGGCTTTCCAGAGCCGTGAAGTTCCCCTTCTGGGGCTGTCCTCCCCCTGGCCTCTGATGCACACCCCCCACCCCTTGCAAATAGCCCTTCATCTCCTATCAGTTCTGACTGCACATTCTCTCCCTTGGGTCCGCGCTCTGTGTTCCCACGCCTGCAGGCTTCCCTCCCCTCTGCCCAGCCAGCTCCATACCGTCCTGCAAGAAGGCCCCTGGGAAGAGCTCTGGACTCTCGTGCCAGGCAGGAGTGAGCAGGGAGAGATGTAAGAGGCGAGGGCCCAGGCCCAGGAAACGGAGGTGGGTGTGTCGGAGCCACATGTGTGGATGCCCTGCTCCCTCCCTGCTGGGTCTGCCTGCTGGCCCCAAGTCCCAGGCCTCTTGCATCATGCGAGAGCCCACTTCTGCTCTGCTCCCGGCCGGGCCTACCCGGAGTTCCCAGCCCAGGAAGCTTCTCACTGTGGCCTTCGGTTCTCCAGTTTTCCCACGGCCCCAGGAAACGATTTCAAGGCCCTGGGTACTGAAAGTCTCGGCGAACTTCAAATGAACTTTCACATCTTCACCCAAAACGTCTCATCCGCTTTGTGGAGATGGCTGCTTCTAGCTTTCAATGCTTTTCAGGGGTAGCACGTCCTGGCGCCTTCCTCGTGTCCTACCAGGCAGCCCTCGCTTTCTCCATCTGCAGAACAGGCAGATTCTGCCTGCCCCCGCCCCCCGCCCCTCCATCCCAGACTCCAGGCAGGACTTGAAAGGGCTGTCACTTTGCTGGCTCACCCAGCCTGGGTCTTTCGTACTTCGGGGTTCTGGCCTCCTGAGTACCGATCCTATCAATCAAAGGGTCGGAACCCACCAACTTTAAGTGGACACGGACCTCAGGGTTTGAACACTGAAAGTCAAAGCCGTCGAGGGGTGCCCCAGGACTGTCCAGCCAGTGGGTGGCAGCTGGATGGCAGGAGGCTGGCTGCTGGGCAGGGGTGAGTGAGCTGGGCTCATTCCCAGAGGTCATGCAGGGAGACCTGGAGCTTGGAGGCCAGCCACCTGGTGGGTGCTAGACTCGGGCAGGCTCCGCCTATGGGGTCCTGGCCCCTGTGGGCCTCCCTGTAAATTCTGTATTCCTGGCCTTCCTCTGCAGGCACACCCTGGTCTCCAGACAGAGGGAGCCAGGCCGGACGGCTGCGGGTGGGCCGAGTGAGTCAAATGGCAGGGTTCACATACCACACACCCCGTTTATTCACCAATCGCTCGTGGTTTCCCGGGAAATGAGGCACACAGTCCTTGTCCCCGACAAGAGTGTCACTGCCGTTGGAACAGGTATGTCCACCCGCCTGTCCTGTCTGTGCCCCACCCCCATCACTGTACATGCAGGGCCCAACAGCTGCACCTGCTGGCGGACCCCCGCCCCCCAGGGGAGTGTCAGCCTGCCCCCTGCTGCTCTGGCCAACCGCAGCGTTTAGGGACCAGGGCTGAGATAGAAATACCCTGAACCAGGATAATTTGTTTCCATATGTCCTGGACCAGTGGGCTGAGTTCTGCAAAGGTGGAAATCAGTGTCCCTGTTTCCACCTGTGGGTCCCAAGCAGCTGGTGCAGACCAACTTCAGAGGGGTAGACAGGTAGATGAATGAGTGAGTGAGTGATGAACCCGGACACCTGAGACCCGTCTGTTCTCAGCTGGCCGGCAAACAGCCCAACGTGAGTGCAGGTGGGACCGTGTAAGAGCTGGACAGATTCAGCAGAAATGTGAGCCGGAGGGCGCTTGACCTAACGCAGGACTCAGAACAGGGTCCTGGTCTCCTGAGACAGGGGGTTTGTGGGGCGGCCCCTGGGGGCTGAGGTGGGAGGAGGTAGGGCGGCCCCTGTGCGAGCAGCCCGGAACCAGGCCCTAAGAGAGAAAGGGGGTGCCCTGAGGCCCCTAAACCCCACACAACGTGCCCCTGGGAGAATCTGCCCATTCACACGTTCTCTGCCCCACTCATGCCACCGTTCCTGCCTCAGGCCTCAGCCCGTCACAGAGCCCAGGGCCCTCAAACGTCAAAAAGCACCAGCTGGAATGATTGTTCTGGAATTTCTTACTTTATTTTATTTTTTGGTGAAGTATATTCACAATTGGCTGCACTTGGGAACACGCTGGCACGCTATCTCAGGAAGGGAAGGTGAGAAGCACACCAGCCATGATCAGCGAGCGGGGCTTGCGGAGCGGCCCCAGACCTGAAGCCCCGGGAACGAACCCTCCAGCTTCTGGAGGAGTCCTGGCTGCCCGCCTCAGGTGGGTGTGGGTCGGGGCCTCTCTGGGCCCTGTGTCCGGGTGTGCTTGCACACGGAGCTGCAGGGTGGTCTGGGGACGCTGTGTTGTGGGGACACGGACCCCAGGGGTCTGGTGCCTGGACAGGCCGCCTGCCGGAGCGTTCGTGATGCCAAATGAAGATTTAAGGCGTGGGTTTCTGGTCTCCACGGTAAAGCCTGGTGGGCTGGTGGCAAAGTACAGAAGGCCTCCCAATGACATGGTATTGACTTGCCCTGGGAGAGGCGGGAGCCTGCAATTGGAGGGCTGGAGCCCTCCCTGCTGCTGTCCTGCTGCAGGACCGCTTGTCCCACATGGAGAAGCAGATTAGGAATTTCCTCTTCTATTTTTACTGTGAAGTGTGCACTGGTAGAAGGCGTTAGGTTTGAGAACGCTTTCTCCCCTCGGAGCTGCTTGGCTGCACGTGAAGGTGGTCGGCCCGGGTGGGACATTCTCAGCCTTCACAGCCCGTGGAGATCCTGATAAGGGATCAAAAACCCCATCATTGCCCATTTTTATTACGCTGGTTAACCATTACAGAGCCGGCGGGCTGGGCGGCCTGTGCAGCTGAGGACGGCCTGCAGGAACGGTGCTGGTGGGCTCTCTGGGGCTGAGGGACGGGAGCAGGGCTGGAAGTGGGGTTCCATGGGTGCTCTTCCCTGCTCCCCCAGAGGGTGCAGGGCTGTCCTGCATCCCCAGGGGGTGGCATCCACCAGCCTCCGAATCCCAGAACTGGGCTGATGGGGGAGCCAGCCCTCAGCCTGAGATGCCCGTCAGGCTCACTACGGCCCTTGGACTTCAGGCTTCTCTCAAGGCTGGGGTTTCCTGGGTTTGCTTCTCAAGGTGGGGGACACCCACCAGACGGGTCCTGCTGGGCTGGACTGGAAAATTGGCTACACCCTGACCTGGGCTCCCAGGAGTATCTACCCACCCCCCCACCAGGGACCTGGGAGGATGGGGGGAAAGCCATTTCCCTGGAAGCCCCAGCTGGCTTTGAATGAGGAGGCCGCTCATGTGCCAACGGTGGGGAGGGGGCAGGCCTTGCCGAGGGATGCCGGCTGGTGTGGGAGCCGCAGTGGCAGGAACCCCATGCTGGGCTCATGGGGCCTGAGCAGAATGTCTTTGTGACAGGGCCATTCTTTTTCTCTTTTTAAAGATTTTATTTATTTATTTGACAGACAGAGATCACAAGTAGGCAGAGAGGCAGGCAGAGAGAGAGGTGGAAGCAGGCTCCCTGCAGAGCAGAGAGCCTGATGCGGGGCTCCATCCCAGGACCCTGGGATCATGACCTGAGCCAAAGGCAGAGGCTTTAACCCACTGATCCACCCAGGCGCCCCGACAGGGCCATTCTTTAAGAGAAGTCTGACTAGGGTTTGATACGGAGAGTACCACCCCGCACCCGTTTCTCTGGATGTCACAACCTTTCTCTGAGCCAGGGCTCTCACAGGCAAAATGCTGGGCGTGTGATGTTTCTGGACATATACAGAGGAGAAAACATCTGTCTTCTCAAAGCAGAGACTATCCGCTCCGTGCTGGGGCAGCACACGGCCTGGGCCCTTCATGGGCTGCTCAGCTCTGCTTTCTAGCCAAATGTATCTGCCTGGAGATTCGTTATTTGTTATTTGTGTTATTTGTTATTTGTTATCTGTGTCTCTGGAGGGACCAGGTGAGCAGAATGACACACTCATCTCATGGGCACGCGGGCACGCATGTGCACTGGGTGACAGTTGCCCCCAAACCCAGGTGCTCGTCGCAATTTTAGAAGCACCCTGCCTCCCAGAGCTGACTTGCTCCAGAGATGTCCCTCTCGGGAACCAGAGTGGAAAGCAGTCTCAGGGAGGGATTGGGACTTGCTTTAAGGTCACAGCGTTCGAGTGACAGAGCTAAAATGAGCCCCAAGCTTAGGGTTCTCTGCCAGTCCTTCCCCGACCCGCGTGCAGGGACATCCTTCCCTCCTCCCTCCCTGTGGTCACCAGAGTTGGCTGCCTGCCCCTGAGCTGAGGGGGAGACCTCCTGAGCCGTGGAGGGAGGGCAGTGAGGCTGCTGTTCCTTCTTTCTCGGGACCACTGCCCTCTTTCTAGGTCCGGGAGTATGGTGGTGGGCCTTGCAGATGGGCTTCACCGGGGTTCAAGCCCAGACCCAGCATCTGCCGTCGGTGCGGCCTGGGTGAGCCGCTTGGTGCTCCATGCGCTTTCTTCAGTGGGGCCGGAAGGGTGCTTCGCGTGCTGCCGCTGCTGGGCACTTGCTGTCCCTTGTATTACTTGTGACAGCTCAGGGCTGGCTGCTGGTAGAGCCACCTGCTCCCGGGCCCAGCCCGAGAGATGGTGTGGCTCAACTGCCTGGTCAGCAAGGGTTCCACGGGTGCGCTGCTCCCTCACTGACCTGGGGACCTCCGAGCCTCTGAGGCTTGGCTGGGGTCTTCCGGAAAGCATGTGGGGTGTGTCGTCCTCCGCCTCCCCAAATCCACCCTGCTCCTGGCGCTCAGCGATGGTGCAGAGAAGTGGACCCGTCCCAGCATCCTGGGGCTGGGGGGCTGTGTCCGTCCACCCTCACGCCATCCCTGAGCATATGGGCACCCATCTCGCACAGATGTCGATGCGTTCCTGGACAAGCCCTTACAAGTGCTGGCCAAAGGGACAAATACTGACATGGACTAAAAGCCCATCAACAGGGGGTGGCTAAACAAGTCCCAGGAGTCCCCAGGAAGGAATACTACGCAGCTGACAAAAAGAATGAATTTATGTCACTTGTGTGACAGATGAACAAAGAATGTGGTCAATGACACATTCTTGAATGTACAAGAAGTTGCAGAACCATCCCCTTACGATATTAGTTCATTTGAGAAAAGCCCGCGTGTTGCTGAGTGCGTGAGAATGTTGGCGTACAACACAACTGGAAGGTTGCCCCCCCGGACATGGGTCTTCCATAGGCATCGCAAGCCCATGGTAGCATGGCTGGTGGCTGAGTTCCAGGTGGACATGGCTTCCTTTAAGATTCTGTGTGCCCCCGGGGCGCCTGGGTGGCTCAGTGGGTTAAAGCCTCTGCCTTTGGCTCAGGTCATGGTCCCAGGGTTCTGGGATCGAGCCCCGCATCAGACTCTCTGCTCAGCAGGGAGCCTGCTTCCCCCACCCCCACTGCCTGCCTCTCTGCCTACTTGTGATCTCTGTCTATCAAATAAAGAAATAAAATCTTAAAAAAAAAAAAGATTCTGCGTGCCTCATTCGTCCTATTGCTTCCCATATGGTTGAAAAGCTGGAAGCCACATCCTCAGCCCCTCAGTAGTGTCCCGAAGGTCTAGGAGCTCTCCTGACTCATTTGTGGACTAATTCCCTTCCCGCTGCGTCCTCTTTTCCCTTTGCCGAAGTTCTTTCTGGGCTCCGGGCCTCCAACCTCATCACCCAGAGTTTAATAAATGTTGTTTTTTTTTTTAAGATTTTATTTATTTATTTGACAGACAGAGATCACAAGTAGGCAGGGAGGCAGGCAGAGAGAGAGGGGGAAGCAGGCTCCCCGCTGAGCAGGGAGCCCGATGTGGGACTCGATCCCAGGATCCTGAGATCATGACCTGAGCTGAAGGCAGAGGCTTAATCCACTGAGCCACCCAGGCGCCCCTCACCCAGAGTTTAAAAACTCTTTTTTTCCTCTAATTTTGTATCACTTTGCCCTTTGGCTCTATTTCTAGAGGATATCTTCTACTTTGTCATCCAGATCTGCTTTACTGTTGAACTTTTTTTATCCACAAGAACCGGTCTTTGTTCCCTGGGTTCCCTTCCCAGAGCCCAGGGCTGTGTCATGGCCGAGGTTTGGGGGCCTCTGCGCTGCTCGCTGGCCGGCTTCACGCACCCCCACCCCCGCCCTGCAGGCAGCTCCTTCCCATGTCTGCTTCAGTCTGCGTGTCCTGCTCCAGCCCGCTGAGTGCCGGGCGTGCCTCATGCCTCGGTGGGGTGATCAGCCTGGACATTTCACCAGGAAACCCCGAGGCCAGGTCCTCCCGGGTGGCCGCTTTTCCGGAAGCCCCCCACCCCCGCCTCCTGCCAATCTCCTCACTCACCCAACCTCAGAATCCCCCTTCTGTCCTGAGGCTTCCTTGCCCTCAGCTATGCCTGGCATCCCAGACCTGGGGGCTCCCGAATCCTGCAGGGCTGGGGGAAGTCACGGGTACAGAGTGGGGGTGCCCACACGGGCTCTCCCCGGCTGCTCTCTTATGACCCTCATCGCCCCCATGGCTCCAGACACCCGCTGCCCCCCAGCCCCCTGTGTGTCCTTTATGCAACCCCCCAGCCCTTGTTACCTTCTCCAGGGGCAGCCCCAGCCAGCCCCACGTCACCGACTGTGTGTGTGCACGAGTGTGAGCGTGTGCCTGTGTGTGTCAGTGAGTGTGTGCCTGTGTGTGTGCGTGAGTGTGAATGCATGCCTGTGTGTGTGAATATGAATGCGTGCCTGTGTGCATGAGTGTGAACGCATGCCCTGTGTGAGTGCGTGAGTGTGAGCGCTACCCTGTGTGAGTGCATGAGTGGGAGCGCGTGCCCGTGTGTGCTTGAGTGTGGATATGTGAGGAGGGGAGACACTGCTGCTTAGGTCCTGCTCCCTCCCCGGAACCGCCGCTGCTTTTCCAAATGTCTTCTCCTCTTCTTGAAAACAAAGAGTCTATTTAGGATGTTCCATTAAGGGGGGTGGGCTTGGGGTCCAGGTGGGCCCGGGCTGCATGCAGGCCCAGCCGCTTTATAACCTGGGTGACCTTGGCCACCCCCTCGCCTCTCGGAACCCTGTTTCCTTATCTGTTTAATGGGAGCAAAATTCCCACCTGGCAGCACTGTTGTGGGGCCCAGTGGAGATAATATGCCATAAAGTGCCCGCCGAGGGCTGGGCGCGCAGCTGGTGCGGCGGTGAGAGCCGCCTTTGTGTCCTTGTTTGTGTAGGTGTCTTATCTGCCTCCCGCCCAAGCGAGGCCGGGTGCTGGGCTCACCTTGTCACTGGCCTGCGGGGCCCAGGCCACCGCCGACTGGGGGGCAGAGTTTCTGCTCTGGGGACGGGCACGCGGGCGCGGGCTGGGGCCCAGGAATGCGATCAATCTCCCGGCCCCCAGGGCGATCTCCCGCCTCTGATAGGCCACCTGCAGCCTGGAGAGGCCGCCCCGGGGGCTGGGCTGTCAGCACCAGGAGGGGCTGCCCATCCGGCAAGACCAGGCCTGTGCCCCAAGCCGCATCCGGGACTTGGCAAGCACAGCTCCCTCAGGGCTGCAGCCCGTGTCTCCTCTTGTCCAGGAATGTCCTGCTGTCCTCCCTCCCCCTGCAGCCGCCCGCTCCCCATTCCCTTTCCCACGCGAGTCCTCCCTTCAGGCTCAGCGGGTTTGGGGCAGTCACATGGTTCTGACCAGCAGACATGAGTATCGGCAGGAGAGCCGGTTGTCACTAAAATGTGTGGGAGGGGGACTGTAGGGAGTCTCAGCTGGGGTCCTCCTCGGGGAGTGTGGGTCCAGGTTAGGGTTTGTGTAGGGGGAGCGGTGCCTGTGGGTTCAGAAACAGCATCTCAGCTGAAGAAAACACGACCAGTCCCTTAGTTACCGTGTGGGGTTTAGGACCAGTTGGTCCCAGGCCGAGATGCAGTCTGGGGAGGGTTTCTGCACTGAGCCTGAGGCTTTAGACTCCGAGGGACACCAAGGAGATGCTGCTGGTTGTGACAACCTTGTGGGTCACCAGACGCCCGAGGCAGACATGGGAATATGTCTTTTCTTCCAACCTTTTGGTGATGTCCAGTGTGCCAGCTTCCAGAGGTAGACTGCTGGTCCCCAGAGGCCAGCTGGCAGACTGGACAAAGGGCTGGTAGGCACACAGAGAAAGGGGACCCCTGCAGGACCCGTTCTCAAACTAGGTGCCCACAGAACACCCTACGGGACCCTAGGAGCAAGTTCCTAGCTGCCAGGGGTTCTGATTCAGCCAGCCTAGGGGGTCTAGGGGTCCCCACTCTCATGCTGGCTTGCGGGGCTTTGCGCCAGGCTGGAGGGATCCCACTCTGAGCCCCAGGGCCACGGGATAGGCAGCCTCGCCCCATGGGGTCACCACACCCCTGTGACCTTCCTTCCACAGCAAACAGGGACTTGTGACCCTTACTCCATGCCGTGGGCAGCCCCTTTCTGTCACTCAGTTCTCCTGCCTCGTCAATGAGATGATCTGCAAAGCCCTTTTCTTCCCCGAGGCCCACAAAGTGACAACCATCCTGCCGAGGAGTTCTTATGTCTGCTGGTTATTGAAGCTGTTCCCTGGCCCAGGGGCCTGGCACAGCGGGACTGATTTTACCCTCACTAGACCCTCAGCTCCTCAGGGACGTCATCTGGGAGCCAAAGCTGGCCAGTGAGGCTGAGTGCCTGGTGGTTAGCGCCTTCCACGTGGGCGGGAGCTGGTGGAGTTGGGGACGGGATGGGGTCCTCAGCCCTCCTCCCTCCCTCTGTCTGAGCGACAGGAGGTCCCGGGCCTCCCTGGGTCCTGCGGAGGATGTGGGGATGGTGACAGCCAGCGAGACTCCCAGTGCCGGCCCCCACATAGCAGTCATGTGCCCAGGCCGGTCCGGGGACCCACCCCCCTCTAGGCCACTGTACCAGCACCCGGAGCTTCTGGCCTCACCCCTGCACACGCTGTCCCTGTCAACCTTTCCTGCCTCCCGGGCCTGAGCAAGTTTCCAGGGCTTCCCCTGTCCAGCTAAACCCTGTCCCCCTTCCCTGAAGCCCTGGAAGGTTGCTGGTGAGTCACTGGTGGGTCTCATCTTGGGACCTCAGCCTGTTTCCTGGGGCCGACAGCAGCAGTGTGGCTGGGAACCCCGGGAAATGCAGATGTCTGGGCTTTAATGAGCCCACAGGTGATTCTGATGCTTAGAGTAAGACTCCTGTCCCACTGTGGCAGGCTGGGGAGGGGCCCAGTGCTGTAAGAAACGCCAAGGGGGCTCTGGGCAGCATTTGGAAAGTAAGGCTTTCTGAGCCTGATCTCAGTTGTTCCTGAAACCTGGCAGCCAGATTAGGCAGCCAGAGCCCACTGCACAGCCAGGGCCCACGGCTGAGGACCCTCCCTCCACTCGGCCACAGGGGCAGCAAGCTGCGGGAAAGGTGGGTCCAGCCACCCGGGAGTGAGTGGGGAGCCTGTATGTTCGTGTGCGTGTGTCCAGATCAACATTGACCTAAAAGGAAATTCAAAGCTTTTGTTTGACGAATATTCATGGCCAAAACACAAGACGGCCTGTGTGCACGGATACCACTCGAAACGTGGAGACACACGGAGATGGAAGGTAAACGAGGGGGGAAAGCACACCTTGCTAACAGCAATCAGAAGAGCGCGGGCGGGGGCACCTGGGTGGCTCAGTGGTTTAGGGCCTCTGCCTTTGGCTCGGGTCATGATCCCAGGGTCCTGGGATCGAGCCCCACATTGGGCTCTCTGCTCAGGGGGAGCCTGCTTCCTCCTCTCTCTCTGCCTGCTTCTCTGCCTACTTGTGATCTCTGTCTGTCAAATAAATAAATAAAAATCTTAAAAAAAAAAAAAAAGAAGAGCGCGGGCGTAGCTACCGCGTCTGCCGGAACCCTGGTTAGAGCAACAGCTGTGGGCAGAGATGGAGAAGGCGGTCGGGACAAAGGGCCAGGTGTCCGGGCAGACGGAGTTCTGAACACGAAGCGGGAGGCACAGTGCGGAGGGATGGGTGTTTCAGTGAGTGGTTCTGGGACACCTGGGTACCCACACACAAGAGGTGGGAACTGCGCTTCTGATTCACATGTCTGCGATACACACATACACACACACCCGGGTCGATTAAATGCTCAACGTAAAACCAAACTAGAGCGTTTTACATTAGAATATGGGGGCCATCTTCGTAACTTTGCACTGTGTAAGGACTTCTTAAACAATTTACAAAATAATAGTCATAGAGGCAAAGACAGATGCAGCCTAATTAAAATTAAGAAATTCCGTTTCATAAAAAGGCACCGTAAAAGGAGAGAGGAGACAAACCACGATGTAGGAGGAGATCTGCCATACGTATGACCAAAAAAGGAAGGTCTAGAATACAAAAAACAAACTTTAAAAGGCATCAATGAGACAAAGCACCTAAGCGTAAAAATGGGCCAGTGACTTCACCAAAGAGGAAACCCAGATAGGATCAAACCTCATTAGTAATCAGGAAAAGCAAGTTCGAGTCACAATGAGAGACCGTTACTCACCCAGAAGGCTGGCAAAAGTCTGAAAAGTCTGACCATACCAAGGGCTGGCGAGGCCCCGGGACCCTCCCACCACCAGGTTGGGGCTCTGGCACCGGCATTTGGGAGCGCTGAGCCCGCACCCTGCCCAGCTGCCTGTCTCTGGGAAAGTCTTGTGCCGTGAATGCAGGGGCTTTTATGGGAATGTTCAAGGCAGTGTTATTTACGGAGTGAAAAACTGGACACAGCACCGATGTGCACTCCCAGCGGTGGGAAGGACATGCGTGAGTTTACCCAGCACAGCCAGCAACACCATCCGGAAGGGCTCTCTCGGCGGAGGGGAGTGGCCCGTCCCACGCCGTGGGGGGGCGTGACCTTGTTCATGAGGATGGTTATTTATAAAAGTACGTAGGAGAGCAATGCCATGACCCTCACGCCACCCAGGACAGGCGCGAGAGTGGAGGGAACGGCACTTCAAGACAGAACAGAATGGCTTCTCCTCTGGGCTGGGATCAGGCTGCCACCTCCTTGTCCCCCACTGGGGCCCCACCGGGGCGGGCGCACCTGCTTCCGCCGCCAATGCTTGGCCCAGAGCTCTTGGCCCAGGCCCTCTCTCCACGGGTCAAACGTCCCGCATCCTCCCTTCCTCCCCTGAGAGGATTTTCCATTGACTTTGGCTCCTGCACACACAGGCAAGCCGTCCACCTCAGATCCCGTTTGCAAGTGGTCAGGGTCTGAGTCAATAGGAGCAGAGGAGCTGGGGGTGTCCAGCCAGGCCCCTCCAGGAAGTGGCCTGGCCACCAGGTGTGCCCACACCTTCCCAGGGCCTCCAGGGAGGAGGAGGACCCCCCCACTGGCCCCAAGTGTGCCAGAGAAAACAACCACCTGGGCACTGGGCTGAGCCCCGGCGCAGACTGGCTGCCCAGGAGTCTGGGGCTCCCCTGGCCATTCTGTACCTGCTGGGCACACTCTCATCAGGGTCCCAGAGCAGGGATCCTGTTCATGGCTGGCTGACGGGGACCAGGGGGCGTGTCTCATCCGTGAAAGCAAAGTGTTTTAACTTAAGGAGCAAAAATAGCTTCTAGGAGTCTTTGAGCAAACAGCCTTTTGGAGGAGTGCTGGTCTGGGGCAGGGCCGCTGGGCAACTTGGGGCAGATCCCACAGTCCTCCTGGCTTCAGTTTCCCCATCTGTACAGGGAGAAGGCCAGCCTCTGTCCCGAAGCCCCTTGCAGGGCTGGGCACCTCTGACAGGAGTGTCTGCCTATGATGGAGGCAGGCAGCACAGGCCCTTGTAGATGGGGTTCCTTGGGGTGGGTGGAGGCCAGCGCCCAAGGTCCCCCTTCAGAAGGTCTTTCCAAACGCAGGTTTACCACAAGGGGTGGCCCAGGAAGGGCCCTTGGGGGTAGAAACCTTGAAGCACACAGGGCCCAGTGCTGGGCTGGACCTGACCTGCTTCTGGGCAGGGAGAGGGCTCCCAAAGGGCAGGGCTCAGAAGGAAGGGGGCCCTGTCTCCTCTCGGGGCCTGCTATGGGTAGAATTATGTCCCCCCAGTTCCTAGGCTGTAGCCCTACCCCCACTGTGCCCAGGTTTGGAGATGGGGCGTTTAGGGGGTAATTACAGTTAAGCGGGGTCATATGGGTGGGTCCCTGATGCGATGGGAGCATGTCTTCATGAGAAGAGGGTGAGAGCTCTGTCCCCACGCACACGCACCTGGGAAAGGCCATGAGCCCATGGCAGGGAGGGGGCTGTCTTCAAGCTGGGACCAGAGGCCTCAACAGAAACCCCCAGCTGTCCCTCATTTTGGGAGGAGGTCCAGCTGCCAGCACTCGAGGGTCTCTATTGTTGGGTATGCAGCCTGAGCAACAGGAAGGGCCCCTCGGGCCGGGAAATCTGCTTGGTCCTTGAGGCCCCCCACGCCCCCTGCTCCGCCCCCACAGAGGGCCACCATCCAAGCTCCAGAAATGCTGGAGAGCGTCTCGATGACATGTTGCCATGTAACAAGTTGTCTCAAAACTTGGTGGCCTTCAAGGACAGGGACCACGTCCCTCACTCATGGCCTCCATGGATCAGGAATTTGAAAGCTGGGCCATCTGGCTCAAGGCTTGACCGGAGCTGGAGGGTCCACTTCCCACGTGGCTCCAGCACGTGGCCGGGGTGTTGGATTCTCTGGGAGGGGCTGCTCCTGCAGAGACCAACAGACAGGCCGTGGGGGTCACGTGCTGTCCCCTCCCCATATTCACGGTGGCAGCGGCCTCATACAGGGCTGGGTGCCAGGTGGCTGGGATCCCTGGGGGCCCCCTGGGCTCTGGCTATTACAAAAATTGGCAGAGATTTTTGCAGAAGGTTTTTATGGAGAGGGAGAAAGAGAGTTACCCGTGCCTCATGCCAAAGCCATCTTTGCGAAGGTTTCTTTTGTTCACTGCTCCTGATCCCACAGGAAGGCCTTTGTTCATAAGGCATTTTCATTCCCAGAAGCAGGTAAAGCAGCCTGGAGGGAAATCAAGCAACATTCCCCCCACACCCCCCCAAAGTGCGGGAGGGGCTGTGTCCCCAGAATGGCTTTGCCTGGAGCAGGGCTGGGCTGTTGGCCCATTCCAGCAGGGAGTGCTGCCCTGTGGGCCTGTCTCCAAGCAAGGGACATCCTTGGGGCAGGGGTAGGTGGGCCGGAGATGGTGGCCACATGATGGGCTGGGTGGAGACCTCCCAGGGCAGGAAGAGGGAGTGATGGTGGGGTCCAGGCAGGGGTGTAAGTAGCATCTGACTTGAACTTACAGCCAAGCCAGGGGCATCAGGGTTTGGAAAGGGATGGAATCGGATTTGGGAGAATGTCCTCCACCAACCAGTTAGACACGTAAAATGGGATACCCACCTACCAAAGCTATAGTGAGGTTTAAATGAGATTTAGGGTGTGAGACTCCTTGGATATTTCACATGTGGGTGTAGCTGGGGGTCTGAGGTCTGTCTAAGCCAAAGTGACTGAGAGGATAGCAGCTTCCCTGAGCCCCAGCCAGTTATATTTGCAGTTGACATAAAGGAGCTCCTAAGCTAAAAAAGGGTGAGGAATTTATGCATCAGTGTCTCAGGAAAATGTAAAAAGAGAGAAGTAGTGATGATGATGATGGTGATGGTGGTGATGGTGATGGTGATGACGATGGTGGTGATGGTGATGATGATGATGACAATGGTGGTGATTGTGATGGTGGTGATGGTGATGACAATGGTGGTGGTGATGACGATGGTGGTGATGGTGATGATGATTGTGATGGTGTCATGGTGATGATGGTGATGGTGGTGATGGTGATGATGATGATGACAATGGTGGTGATTGTGATGGTGATGATGGTGATGACAATGGTGGTGGTGATGACGATGGTGGTGATGGTGATGACAATGGTGGTGGTGATGACGATGGTGGTGATGGTGATGA
>PISX010001493.1:0-193813 GCA_004024625.1 Mellivora capensis
TCTTCTTCGATTTCTTTCATGAGTGTTCTGTAGTTCCTCGAGTACAGATCCTTTACCTCTTTGGTTAGGTTTATTCCCAGGTATCTTATGGTTCTTGGTGCTATAGTAAATGGAATCGATTCTCTAATTTCCCTTTCTGTATTTTCATTGTTAGTGTATAAGAAAGCCACTGATTTCTGTACATTGACTTTGTATCCTTAATCCAAGTATAATTAACATACAGTGTTTTGTTAGTTTCGGATGTATGATATAATGGTTCAACAATTCCATACATTTCTCTGTGCTCATGAAGATAAATATACTTAATCCCTTTATCTATTTCAGATGACCTCCAGCCACCTCCCCGCTGGCAACCACCAGTTGGTTCACTGTATTTAAGAGTCTGCTTTTTCGTTTCCTTTTTTGTAGTTCGTTTGTTTTGATTCTTAACTTCCACATATGAGTGAAATCATATGGTATTTGTTTTTCTTGAACTGACTTACTTCACTTAGCATCAGACCTTCTAGGTCTGTTTTTACTATCTCTATAGTGTTGCCTTTTCCAGGCATTTACTGTATGATATGGCTGGAATCATACAGTATATACAGCTTTTTGAGATTGGTTTCTTTTACTTATCAGTATACCTTTAAGGTTCCTCCATGTCTTGTGTGTGTGTGTGTGTGTGTGTGTGTGTATAGCTCTTTTCTTTCATCACCGAATAATGTTTCATGGTATGGATGTACCACGGTTTGTATATCCATTCATCTATTGAAGGACATCTTGGTTGCTTCCGACTTTTGGCAATTAAGAATAAAGCCGCTGTAACAACAATGAAAATATTCATGTGCAAGTTTCTGTGTGGACAGAAGTTTTCAGCTCTTTGGGTAAATACTAAGGAGCACAACTGCTGGGTAGTATGATGAGAGTAGGTTTACTTTTGTAAGGAACTGCCAAACTGTCTTCCATAGTTGATGTGCCATTTTTTGCATTTCCTCCAGCAATAAATGAGATTTCTTATTGCTCCACATCTTTGCCAGCATGTGGTGTTGTCAGTGTTTTGGATTTTAGCCATCTAATAGGTATGCAGTGGTAACTCATTGTTTTTTTCTTTTTTTAATTTGCCATTCTGTAATGGCATGTGTGGAACATCTTTTCATGTGCTTATTTGCCATCTGCATATCTTCTTTGGTGGAGTCTGTTTAGATCATTTGCCCATTTTTTAATTGGCTTGTTTTATTATGGTTGAGTTTTAAGAGTTCTTTGTATATTTTCGATAGGATTCCTTTATCAGATATGTGTTTTGTAAATATTTTCTCTCAGTTGACATTATTTTTCACCTCCCCTGGCCTCAGCTTTTCTTTTCTTTTTTAAAGATTTTATTTATTTGAGAGAGAGAGAGAGAGCACAAGCAGGGGAGAGGGAGAAGCAGCCTCCTGGCTTAGCAGGGAGGCCAATGTGGGGCTTGATCCCTGGGATTATGACCTGAGCTCAAGGCAGATGCTTAACTGACTGAGCCACCCGGTTGCCCCTGGTCTCTGTAATTTCCTAGTTGGCAGAGCTGCACATGCGTTGTCCTTTTTGGTCAGTGAGGTTCAATATCACCGAGTGGTGACACTTACATAAGCTTCCCAGCAAGATTCTCACATATGTATCATAGAATATAGGAAATTGTACACTTGCTTTTTCTAATATTCTAACCCCCCCCGATATTAATTATTGCACAGGTAACAGAGGAACAAGAAAAAAGGAAAGGCTACCCCAAATTCTAGTATTTGTTCTTCTTTTTTCTGCACTCTCTCTACTCGTCCATGTGGGGAGTAGTAAACTTGATCACCTTTTGAGGCTACCACAACAATTTGCCACCTTTAAAATCATTAAGTAAGAGTTAAATAAGAGACCCGTGTTTTTACATTTCTCTTATTCGTAAGACAATGGACGTTTGAAAAATTGTGGAAATCAGTAAATTAATAGTTGAGTAGAAAAGAGCCCCTCTTGTCTCTTGTCTACTTACTATTCTGTTTTCAAATCTTTTAGAATTACCGGTACTGTTACATTAGCACCCTGTCCTTGCTGTAAAATGCTGATGCTGTCTGGAGTGGGCTATATTGCCATCTTAGCCTAGGACAATCTTTTTAAGCCCTAACTTTGGTACTTGAGATGTCTTTGTAAGGATATAGGTAGTTCCCCAATTTATAACTGTACTAATATTCCAAATGTTGGTATGAATTGGTTGTTTGGCATTTAGGATGTTTTCCCAAAGAAAAATCTTTGCTTTGTTCCTGATCTTAGAGGAAATGCTTTCAGACTATCACCATCGTGTATTATGTTTGCTGTAGGCTTTTCATATATGACTTTTATTATGTGGAGGTAGTTTCCTTCTATTTCTATTCTGTTGAGGGTTTTTATCTTGAAAGGATCTTGAATTTTGTCCAGCGCTTTTTATACATCAAGTGTTTTTGGTTTTGTTTCTTTATTTTGTTGATGTGTGCCTGTTTCTGAGAAGCAGGGTGACAGAGGGAAAGAACAGGGACTTCGGTGTCTTACTTATAAAAATGTGGCTTTGTTTTTCTAATTTATATGACCTTAAGCTTGCTTTAGTAAATTACTTAAATTCCTGGAGCCACCCTTTCATCTATAAAATAACTAAAATAATAGCAACCTTACATGGTTCAAATGAACAGTAAGTAAGATTTATATGTATAAAGGCCCAAGCACTCTCCCTAGCAAATAGAGCCTTTTTCTTTCCTTTTATCTCAGTGACATGTGTTTATGTTTATTATTATTGTATTTCTGTTATTGTTAGGCTTTGCATTCATATTAATATTATTGGTTGGGTTCATATTAATATTACAGATTTTTTTTTTTTACTTTTAAGGAGAATTGTTTTTGTTTTTTTTTTTTTAGATTTTATTTATTTATTTGAGAGAGAGGCAGTGAGAGAGCATGAGCGAGGAGAAGGTCAGAGGGAGAAGCAGACTCCCCGTGGAGCTGGGAGCCTGATGCGGGACTCGATCCCCGGTCTCCGGGATCATGACCTGAGCCGAAGGCAGTCGTCCAACCAACTGAGCCACCCAGGCGTCCCTGTTGTTTTTTTTTTTAAGATTTTATTTATTTATTTGACAGGGAGAGAGAGAGGTCACAAGCAGGCAGAGAGAGAGGGGGAAGCAGGCTCCCTGCTGAGCAGAGAGCCTGATGCGATCCCAGGACCCTGAGATCATGACCTGAGCCAAAGGCAGAGGATTAACCCACTGAGCTACCCAGGCGCCACTTTTAAGGAGAATTGTAAGGAAACTTGTAGTAGACTTAAAAAAGAACAAGATAGTTAAATTTAAAGCTATTTTAAAAGGCAAAGGTAAAATATCTGTGGTGTTAGGATACATATGATCAAGGGATAACTAAATTATGATAATTTATTCAGAATATGACTCCAGTATATCAAACAAGCAAAGGATTTAAATTATTGAAGGGAGACTTTGGACATTAAATTGTTTTTTGTACCCTTGAGCAGGTTTATCTAAATGTGGACTACCGAGAGAGAGAATTTCCACTTTATGTATGATCAGCACTGATCATATTGCTGGTGGAAGTATGAATTGATGTAGTTTGTTTGGGAAGTTAATTTGGCAGTAAAACTAGTCATACCCTTTGACCAGTCTTCTTCCAAAAAGGATTTAGATCTACCCTTAGTAATCCTATTTCTGGGAATCTGTCTCAAGAAGAAACCTTGATGGGGCGCCTGGGTGGCTCAGCGGGTTAAAGCCTCTGCCTTCGGCTCGGGTCATGATCCCAGGGTCCTGGGATCGAGCCCCACATGGGGCTCTCTGCTCAGCAGGGAGCCTGCTTCCTCCTCTCTCTACCTGCCTCTCTGCCTACTTGTGATCTCTGTCTGTCAAAGGGAGAGATCACAACTAACACCAAGGAAGTAGAAACAATCATTAGAAGCTATTATCAACAGTTATATGCCCATAAGTTAAGCAACCTAGAGGAAATGGATGCATTCCTAGAAAAATATAAACTCCCAAAATTGAACCAGGAAGAAATTGCTCTCTGTCTGTCAAATAAATAAATAAAATCTTAAAAAAAGTAGAAGAAGAAACCTTGAAATGCAGATACAAGCTTTATTTATTGAATTTATTTATTAATTTTATTTTTATTATAAATAAATATTTATTAATAAATAATAATAATTATAAAATAATAACATATTATATCATAATTATATATAATTATAATATATAATATATTATAAAATAATAATATAAAAATAATAATTAATAAATAATAAATAATATTTATTATTAATGTATTTAATTATTATTGAGGTATTACCTCTGTAAAGTAAGTGTACGGTTTGATGACTATTTTATATATGTATATATCCCTATGATACAGCTATAGAACATTTCTATCACCCAGAAAGTTTCCTTGTGCCTCTTTCCAATTTTATCTTTTCTCTACCCTCTGTCCCACAATGGTAACCATTATTTTGATTTCTATCATCATAAATGCTTTTGGTGGTTCTTGAACTAATACAAGTGAAACCATACAGTATATATATTTCATGCAAGGCTGTTTTCTTTCTTTTTTTTTTTTTTTAAGATTTTATTTATTTATTTGAGAGAGAGAGACAGAGAAAGCAAGAGCCAGCACAAGCAGGGAGGAGAGGGAGAAGCAGGCTCCCTGTTCAATCTCAGGACCCTGGGATCATGACCTGAGCCGAAGCCGGATGCTTAACCAACCGAGACAACCAGAGTCCCCCATGTAAGGCTGTTTTCAATCAGCATAATGTTTTTGAGATTTAACCATATCGTTTGTGTATATTACCAGTTCTTCTTATTACTGAGTAATATTCCACTGAATGAATATACCACAGTTTGTTTTTTTGTTCTTCTGTTCATAGACATGTGATTTGAGTTTTTGGCTTTACGAACATTCTTGTACAACTTTTTGTGGGTATATGTGCTAATTTCTTCTGGATATAAATCTTATTGTTATTAAATTAGCAACAACTATGAGGGGTGCAGAGCGTGAGAGCTGTGGTGTACAGCCCTCGTGCACCCTGCTGGCTCTGGCCTTGGGGGGGCGGGGTGGAGGGCAGGGGTGGACGGCAGGCTCTGTCTGACCATTGGCAAGCTGCCTGCGGCCTCCTCTGCTCCACGTGCATAAATTCACAAACAGACATGAATGGATAACAAGAGAAAATGATATTGGAACAGTGGACATCAGAAATTTTACACAGGAAACTTTGGGAGATGTTGTGATGTAGTTTACTGTAGTCTGTCTAAAGTTGGGACAGAATTGAGCAAATAATGTGAGTTTGGTGCTTTGAAAAGTATGAAAGCTGCTAGTGAGCTCTGTTCTCTATCAGGAGAAATAACTGAAATTAATAAAGCCTTCCAGAAAATCCAGGACTTGCCAACAAATTGTGTTATGAACATGGTTGGCTGATCAAGATAAACTCAGTAATCCTTCAGAACTGGATGAATTAATGAGTGAAGAAGCATCTGAGAAATCCATAAAATCTACTGAGGAGTGAAAATGGAACCCCTAAATAAACTACTATGAAATTAAAAAAATGAATTAGCAACAGCATAAATATCAGTATAGATAAAATATTATGCAGCCACTAAAAATTGTGCTTATAAAAACAAAGGAAGGGGCGCCTGGGTAGCTCAGTGGGTTAAGCCTCTGCCTTCAGCTCAGGTCATGATCTCCGGGTGCTGGGATCAAGCCCCGCATCAGGTTCTCTGCTCAGCGGGGACCCTGCTTTCCCCCTCTCTCTCTGCCTGCCTCTCTGCCTACTTGTGATCTCTGTCTGTCAAATAAATAAATAAAATCTTAAAAAAAAAAGGAAAAGTTTATGATATATGACTTGGAAAAAATAATGCATTATTACTATGTAGTTTAATTTATTTTTTAATTATCCTATGATGGTAGTAAGTTACTTTCCTAATAGAAAAAATACGCTTTAAAAATCTGAGTGAGGATCCTTGTGCTTTACTTAGATTCTGTGAACTCTGATTATGTAAACAGTAGAGGGTAGTCAAGTTGAGCTTCTTTTGTATCTTTCTTGTATGACTTAGCTTGTATGATTTTTATTTGAATTACAGATGTTTCCCAGTTGTAGATCAATTATGTATATTAGATGGAATAGTCGTTCATTATGTGGTAAAAGATTCCTTTCCATTAGTAATTAAAAACCCGCAAGTAAACAACTTTAAGTTACTTTTTAAAAAAGATTTACTTATTTTATTTTAGAAAGAGAGAGAGAGGGAGTGAGCACAAACAAGAGGGGCAGAGGGAGAAGGAGAGCGAATTCTTGCAGACTCCATACCCAGCGCAGAGTACAACGCGGGCTTGATCTCGCTTGAGATCAAGATGGTGAGATCAGAACCTGAGCGGAAGCTAAGAGTCAGCACTTAACCGACTGTGCCGCCCAGGCGCCCCTTAAATTACTTTACTATATCATTAACCTAACAGAGATAACATCCCAAATTGGCCAGAGCATAGAGAAATAGGTTTTTAACTTGCTGGTAGCAATGTAAATTTATAAAGTTCTATTTTGGGGAAAAACAATTTAGAAGAATTATAGGTAAGGACTCAAAATAGTATAGGTTATAACTTTTGACTTGAAAATTCCACTTTGAAGAATTCCCTCTTCTGTAGTGACACAAAGAAGTTCTGCATTCAACAGAGGGAACAAGTCCATCTTACCAGTGGGGTAGGATACTTTAACCATAAAGATATGATGTGTATATGAATTTTGTCAAGATAAGTAGACATATACATAGATAAAATAATTGAAAAAAAAAACCAACAAAATGAGTTTTCAGAGTGATCACCCGCAAATCTGTGCATGTGTTGAATTTATAGTGCACTTAAAAAAGTCAATTTTACTGCATGATGATTTAAAAAATTAGTACAGACAAACTCAGTTTGAGGAAAAGAAGTAAATGAAGGTACTGACAAGAATTAGAAATTGATTGTGATGTGAGAGTTTGTAGTACATTGGGATTTTTTTCTGTAAAGTTTTTTTTTTAAGATTTTATTTATTTGACAGAGAGAGATCACAAGTAGGCAGAGAGGCAGGCAGAGAGAGAGGGGGAAGCAGGCTCCCTGCTGAGCAGAGAGCCTGATGCGGGGCTTGATTCCAGCACCCGGAGATCATGACCTGAGCTGAAGGCAGAGGCTTAACCCACTGAGCCACCCAGGCACCCCTGTAAAGTTTTTCTGTTTTTTTTTTAGTACTTTTTTAATCGTTTTATTTATTTATTTATTTTAAGATTTTATTTATTTATTTGTCAGAGAGAGAGCGAGCGAGCACAGGCAGAGTGGCAGGCAGAGGAAGAGGGAGAAGCAGGCTTCCTGCCGAGCAAGGAGCCCGATGTGGGACTCGATCCCAGGACGCTGGGATCATGAACTGAGCCGAAGGCAGCCGCTTAACCAACTGAGCCACCCAGGCGTCCCTTTTTTTTAGTACTTTAAGAGATCACCTATAGGGGCGCCTGGGTGGCTACGACAGTTAAACCTCTGCCTTCGACTCAGGTCATGATCCCAGGGTCCTCGGATCGAGCCCCACATTGGGCTCTCTGCTCAGTGGGGAGCCTGCTTTCCCCTCTCTCTCTGCCTGCCTCTCTGCCTACTTGTGATCTCTCTCTCTCTGTCAAATAAATAAATAAAATCTAAAAAAAAAAAAATCACCTATAAATATGTATGTGTGTATTTGTATTATGTGTGTGTTTGAGTGCTAAATCACATTGAATCATAAAGTTCTTACTCTTTCCCAGTTTTTGAACGTCATTGCTCTAATGGGGGATAGGAAACTGACATAAACATATTATCAGGATATTCAGGGTAAGTATATTTAAAAATGTTGAGAGCACTGTTGAAGTAGAACAGAGGAAATTATTATGGAGAAATTGAGGACTTTTTCATAGAAAAAGTGAGAATTGAACTTAGGGGTGTGTGGTTTTGTTTTAGGTTTTGTTTTTTTAGATTTCCAGGGGCTGTTTATTCAATGTTAGGTCATTTATTCCCATAGAGAGGATTCTTTTTACAATGACATTTTTAAAGAGATGTTTCATTTATTACAAATTTACTGTGAAGCTGTACCAAGATATTTATTTATTTAATCAATATATATGTTTTATTTAAAGAGCATTATTCCATAGCACTTTTTTTTTTAAAGATTTTATTTATTTTTTTTGACACAGAGAGAGACCACAAGTAGGCAGAGAGGCAGGCAGAGAGAGATGGGGGGAAAGCAGGCTCCCTGCTGAGCAGAGAGCCCGATGTGGGACTCGATCCCAGGACCCTGGGATCATGACCTGAGCCGAAAGCAGAGGCTTTAACCCACTGAGCCACCCAGGCGCCCCTTAAATATATATTTTAAAGATTTTATTTGTGTATTTGACAGAGAGAGCGAGCGAGAGTACAAGCAGTGGAAGAGGGAGAAGCAGGCTTCCGACTGAGCAGGGAGCTCAATGTGGGGCTTGATCCCATGACTCCAGGATTATGACCTGAGCCAAAGGCAGACGCCTAACCAACTGAGCCACCCAGGCACCCCAGAATAATTTTTTATTGTATTCTGAACATTATGCACAGCACATTGTAAAGACTCTGGATTCTGTTATTTTTCCATGAAGACTGTTCATTTTTTTCAGTTGGTTTGTTTAAAGGTAGATCACTTATTTAATCTCTTTAACTGCAGACTGGGCTGGAAGGCAGCCCTGAGATCTCAGTTTGGTTCTTAGTCTTACTAGGATTGGTTCGAGTCGGCCCCATGCATGCTTTGTTTGGGGTTAACCAGATATTAGGGCTAAATTTAGTGTGCCTGCCAAAGATAAAGATTTGGTGATAGATAGTTGACATAGGCTAGGCCTGTAGATTAGCATGTAATCCCGACTACAATAATGGTCAACGGAAGAGGACGGAAAGTAAAGGGGTGTTAAGTATCGTGATGGCTGGGACTGATTCCTTGTTCATTCCTATATCCTTAGTGCCTACCTCAGTGCCTGGTATGTAGGGCACACTTAAGAGTTGCTGACTGAATTTAGTGAAAGGAACAGTTAGGTAAGAGTAGAACCATGGGGATTTCAAGAAAACAAGAGAGGAGAAAGTTTCAGTAAGGAACTGGTGGTTATTTTTGTTAAATACTTCAAGCAAGTCAAGCAGGAATGAAAGGTGAACACAAGCTATTATTTTTGGCAATTGGAGGAAGAGTTTCAGGAGAATGAGGGAATAGAGCCAGACTGCAATGAGTTGAGAAGTGAATTATAGTTGAAATAGTGACAGGGAGTGTTGATTATCCTGAAGTTATTTGATGATGATGGGAAGTGGACATAGATTCATAACTTTATAGATAGATAAGGTCTGGGAAGGCAGCTTTTAAAAGAATAATTGTGAGCCGAGGAAAGAAGCTACTAGCGATAGAGAAGCTGGAGATGGAGGAGCAGTATTCGGTGTAATTCTAGGGAAATGGGCCAGGATCAGAGTTTCCTTTATGGGGAGGAATGTCTTCTTCTGTCATAGGAAGAGAGAGGGAGCACGTGTATTTTTATGAGTTCAGTTGGAGAGAATGAGAAAAGAGCTCTGTGTGGCCCTTGGGCCCTCTTGAGAGAGGAGTAACAGAGTAGCTGAAACCTAATTCATATAATATGTTTTATTCTCCAACTTACATGCTTTTTAAAAAAAATTTTAAAGTTTATTTATTTAAGTAATCTCTACAACCCAGTATGGGGTTTGAACTCACGACTCCAAGATCAAGAGTCACATGCTCTTCCAACTGGGCCCGCAGGGGCCCATCCAACTTGCATGCTTGTTTATTGTGCATATTTTTGAGGCAAGCCTGATCTTAGATTCTTATTTCCAAATATATATAAAAGGCCTGAAGTATGTGTGTGGGAACACATTGCAGTTAGATTTAACATTGAATATGTTGGAGACTATTCATCATTATAGTTTGTAAAAGCTTAATATATATAGTTTGCGTTGGTGTGACATTATGTTGACACTCATGCTGTAGTCGGAACTGGACTGAATTATTGTTTAACTCCCTTTGCAGGTAGATTTAAAAAACAGCTTTATTGAGGTGTAATTGACATACATCAAACGTCACATTTAAACTGTACATGTATGGGGCGCCTGGGTGGCTCAGTGGGTTAAAGCCTCTGCGTTTGGCTCAGGTCATGATCCCAGGGTCCTGGGATGGAGCCCCACATCGGGCTCTCTGCTCAGCAGGGAGCCTGCTTCCCCCCTGCCCCCCTCCTGCCTCTCCACCTACTTGTGATCTCTGTCTGTCAAATAAACAAATAAAATCTTAAACTGTACATGTTGATGAGTTTTGACATATGTATACCCCTGTGAAACCATCACTACAGTCAAGATAACGAACCCCCAAAGTTTCCTTTTGCCCCTTTATAATCTGTCCTTCCTTCTCACTCTCAGATACCCCCTGCTTTTTGTCACTGTTGATCAGTTTGTGTCTTCTAGAATTTTACGTGTCATCTTTCTTGTCCTTAGCAGAATGGTGTTGGTATTCATCCATTTTTGTCATGCGTATCAGTAGTTTTTTCCTGTTTAGGGCCAGATAGTGTCTCTCATAAAATTTATCTGTTCATCCAATGATGGACATTTGGGTCACTTTCACATTTTGGCTAATACAAATAAAACTACTAAAAGAAATTAAAAATAAAGCTGCTCTGAACATCCATTTTTTCTTTACTTTCTTTTTTTTTTTTTTTTTTTTGGGGTGTGTGTGTGGACATATGCTTTCATGTCTCAGGTGAATTTCAGAGTGGAGTGCTTGGATCAAATAGTGGGTATATGTTTGACAGTTTTTCAAAAGTAGCTGAAAGGGGTTGCACATTTTGCACGCACCTACTGGTTGATCAGCCACATGAGTTCAAGTTGCTCTACATCCTCACCAACACTGGTAGTCAGTCTTAAATTTCTAGCCTTTCCAGTGGTTATATATTGACATTTCATCGTGGTTTTAATATGCATTTTCGTAATGACTCATCATACTGAGCGGCTTTCCTTGTACTTATTGACCATTCGTATCTCTTCTTTGGTGAAATCGATGTTAAAACCTTTTGTCCCATTTTTAATTGGGTCGTCTTCTTAGTAAACTGATAAGACTACTTTTGACTTTAAATATAAATCCTGTGTTAGATACATATTTTGCAAATGTTTTCTCCTCGTTTGAGGCTGGCCCTTTAAATTTCGTAAAAGTATCTTTTGCAGAACAAAAGCCACATATGAAAAGAAAATATTTTTTATTGAAGTATGATTGATATATAACATTATATTGGTTTCATGTGTACAGCATAATGATTCAATATTTGTGTGTATTGTGAAATGGTCACCACAGTAAATCTAGTTAATGTTCATAACCATATAGTTATAAAATTTGTTTTTTCTTGTGACGAATACTTGAAAGATCTCTCTTAGCAACTTTCCAATATGCAGTGTTATTATTAACCACACACTACATCTCTATGACTTATTTATTTTATAACCTTTCGACCCCCTTCACCCATTTTGGCTAGCCCCCACCTGTTCTCTGTATCTATGAGCTTGGTTTTTTATTTTGTTTGTTTGTTTTAGATTCCACAGATAAGTGAGATAATATAGTATTTGTCTTTTCTCTGATACTTAGTATAATGCCCTCAAGGTTCATCCATGTTGTCACGAATGGCAAGATTTCATTCTTTTTATGACCGAATAATATTCCACATTACATCTTTATCCGTTCATCCACTAGCAGACACTTAGGTTACTTCCATGTTGGGCTGTTGTAAATAATGCTGCAGTGACCATGGGGTGCTTGTTTTCTTCAGATAAATACCCAGGAATAGAATTACTGGATCATATAGAAGCTCTATTATAATTTTTTTAAAGATTTTTATTTATTTGTTTGAGAGAGAGAGAGAGAGAATAAGTTGGGGGAGGGGTAGAGGGAGAGGGAGAAGCAGACTTCCCACTGAGCAGCAAGCCTGACATGGGGCTCCATCCCAGGGACCCTGGGATCATGACCTGAGCCAAAGGCAGACTCTTAACGACTGAGCCACCCAGGCTCTATTTTTCATTTTTTGAGGAACCTCCATACCGTTTTCCACAATGGCTGCACCAGTTTACATTCTCACCAGCAATGCACAAGGGTTCCCTTTTGTCCACATCCTCAACAACACTTCTTATTTCGTCTTTTTTAAAAAAATATTTTATTTATTAGAGAGAGAGAGAGCACCCTCGTGCACAAGTTGGGGAGGAGAAGCAGGCTTCCCACTGAGCAGGGAGCCTGACATGAGGCTCCATCCCAGGACCCTGGGGTCAGGACCTGAGCTGAAGGCAGATGCTTAACCAGCTGAGCCACCCAGACGCCCCTCTTGTCTTTTTGATACTAGCAGTTCTAACAGGTGTGAGGTGATATCTCACTGTGGTGTTGATTTGCATTTTCCTCATGATCAGGGATATTGAGCACTTTTTCATGTACCTGTTGGCCATCTGTCTGTCTTTGGAAAAATGTCTATTCAGATCTTCTGCCTTTTTTCAAATCAGATTCTTGGGGGGTGGTGTGCATACGAGCTCTTTTTATATTTTGGATTTCTACCCCTTATCAGCTTTATGATTTGCAAATTTTCCCTCCCATTCAATAGGGAGGAATGTTCTTTTTATTCTGTTTTATTCTGTTTATTGTTTCCTTTGCTATGCGGAAACTTTTTACTTTGATGTAGCCTCACTAAACGTTTATTTTTATGAAGTCCAGTTTGTTGATTTTACTGATTTTTAGCATGTATATTTAAGTAAAAGACATAATCAAACCTACAGCTTTTCTCCCAGAAGTGGGAGTCAAATCTTTGATTAAGTATGAATAATGACTAGATTTAAGAATTAAAAAATGGCATTGCTTTACGTAATTACTTGTCTTCAGTTACTCAACCTTTTCCCCTTCATCTTTACTGTAATATCACCTTTTTAATAATTCATTATCACACATAATACATGTATTTCTGATTGAGTTGGACCAGAGTTTCATAAATTGTTTTTATTGTAATTTCATACAGGCAGCTAATGACTAAAGATTTACAGTTAGGAATTCCTCTAACTAAAATAAATGAGTTGCCTTCCAAGTTGTCCCCTTTACCAATCCACATTGGCATTTATTGCATTTATTTAAATAAAATAGAGTAAGCCTTTCCTTCTCTCTTCTTAACTAATTCCTGAGACTAAAAAGTATCATTTGTGATGTTATGAAGCCATAATATAATCAGTAAAGGAAGTGCTCACTCAAGTTACTATGAGAAAAGCCATGAGCTGCTCACAGCCTTCAGTTATGCAAGTCTTAGCAGGCTGCATTCCTGGCAGGGATGGTGTTTACTCCCTCCAGTACCACAGAAGGAGGCTGTTTTGCTTCCTGTATCACTGGCCAAATTGCAGCTAAGTGCTGATCACAGCATCCTTATTATCTGGCCCCATGGAGGAGGCAGCAAGAAGCCTCCCCTGACTGGATAGCAGGAATGGATTTTTGTGTTAGAAAAACTTACTCCTTTTTTATTTTTTTTTTTGGCATGCTGAGAGAAATTGACAAGAATGTTAAAAATGTAGAGTAATCATAGACTCTAGTAGGTCATTGATACCTTATTAAATGCTTCAAACTTGGGGCACCCTGCGGGGCTCAGTCAGTTAAGCATCTGCCTTCCGCTCAGGTCATGATCCCAGGGCCCTGGGATGGAGCCCTGCATTGGGCTTCTTGCTCAGCAGGGAGCCTGCTTCTCCCTCTGCCTGCTGTTCCCCCTGCCTGTGCGCGCTCTCTTTCTGTCAGATAAATAAATAAAATCTTCAAAACAAAATGCTTCAAACTATTTGGCAACATGGTTTGTTGTGTACAGCTCTAGACTAGCAATTCAGTGAATAATGTTTTAAAGTAAGCTCTAAGTGTCTTGGACATTTGTCTTGGGCAAATTTCATTATTGTTCCATATCATCTCCTAAGAAATTCCACACATACTGTGTGTGCAAATTAGGCACTAGATTAAAGGGCATGTGGATTTTTAAGTGTGCTCTGAAATGCGTTACACAAAATGTCTGATTCCTTGTTTTTTTTCTCCTCTAATTTCTTATTTTGAAAAAAGTTTAATATGCTGAAATCTAGCAAGAAAAGTAAATTGATAACCTATGCCCTTCACCTAGAGTCACCGTTTACTAACGTTATTTTTTAGTATTTCACTTTAAACAATATTTTAAATTAGATGTACAAAGAAGTTGTAAAAACGTAAGAGAATTCCTTGACCAAGTTTCCCCTAATGTTAATATCTTACATAATCATAGTAAGTTACCAAAACCAGGACGTTAATACTGATTCAGTACCATTAACTAATCCACAGGTCTTTTTGAGGCTTTGCTTTTTCCCACTAATATCTCTTTATAGTTTGGGATCCAAATCCAGAATCCTGTAGTCTACTTAGTCATCACATCTCTTTAGTATTCTCCAACCTTCTCCAACCTGCATTGTGTCTCAGTCTTTCTTTGTCTTTCCTGATCCTCAGGCTTTTAAAAAAAATCAAAGTATAGTTGACACACGGTGTTCCGTTAGTTTCAGGCATACAATATAGTGGTTCAACAACTGTGCTCTGCTCACCACCAGCGTAGCTCCCGTCTGTCGCCATACAAGGCTGTTACAGTACCATTGACTCCATTCCCTATGCTGGACCTTTCATCCCTGTGACTTACTCATCCCCTTACTGGAATCTGTAACTCCCACTCCCCTTCGTCCCTTTTGATCTTCACCCTTTTGAAGAGTACTGGCCATTTACTTTGTTGGCGGGTTTCTCAGATTGGGTTCCTCTGCTCTTTGCTCATGATTAAATTGAAGTTGTACATTTTTGGCAAGAACTACCAACATGATTCTGTGCCTTTCTTGCCACATCATATCAGGAGGAACATTGACGTTGTTCTGTCTTCTTACTGGTGATGTTAATGTTAATCCCTTAGTTATGGTCCTGTCTTCCAGGTTTCTCCACTGTGAAGTTTCTAATGTTTCCCATTGAAATCAGTAATCATCTTATGGGCAGATACTTTGAGACTATGCAGATATCCTGTTTCTCATCATATTTTCACCCACTAATTTTAGCAGCCATCGATGATTCTTGCCTGTAGTAATTCTTACTGTGGTGTTTGGCTTTGGTGACTTTCTATTTCCATCATTCCTTTTATCTTTTTTAATTGGATTTTTTTTTCTGTAAGGAAGAGTTGTACCTTCTTCTTGGTTTATTCATTCATTCATTCATTCATTCATTCATTTATCTGCATCATTATAGACTCATGGATATTCAGAGACGTGTGGCACCCCTATCCATACTACCCAGTTCCTGTTCCCTCATTATTTCTACCTTATTCGCACTCCTGCAAGACCACAATGCTATTATCACATGTGGGAGACTTCACGTGAATATACTGATAATCCTGGTCTGATGTGCCATTCATAGTCAGATATCCCCAGTGCACCCACAGTAGTCTTCATTGTATGTTTTGATCCGTAATTCAAAGATTCTGTGTTATATTTTCTTGCCAGAAATCTCTTAAATCTCCTGCACTCTAACCTAGAGCTGTTTTTATCTTCTCTCTCGGTAAGGATGCTTTTGAAGAATCGTGAGAGTTGTCTTGCAGAAATTCCCTCCACTTGGTTTGTTTCCTCTTGAATAGATTTAGAACAAACATTGTTGGCAGGAATGTTGCATATATCATATTGTATGTATTCTTTTCAGTACATCACATCAGGCAACACCATGTGTCAATGTGTCCCCTCATAGTTGCTGTATCCCTTCATTTGGTTAAGGTGATACCTGCCAGATTTCCTCATTGTATATGTTACCTTTTCCTCTTTGTAATTAATATAATCTGTGGGGAAGATACTTGAGATTGTGTTGATTACCCTGCTTCACTCAGTGGTAATAGAATCCATCAATGTTTCTTGCAAGAGTCAATTATTAATATGGTGGTTATAAAGTCATGATAGTCTACTTCTATTATTCATTCTATATTTATTAGTTGACATTATTCTGTAACAAAGATCTTTGTTATACCATTTATTTATTTAGAATTAGTACAGACTCATGGACTTTTTAAATAATAACAGCTTTATTGAAATGTAATTCATATACCATACGATACACCCCTTTAATATAGACACACTTGGGCACCTGGGTGGCTCAGTGGGTTAAGCCTCTGATTTCGACTCAGGTCATGATCTCAGAGTCCTGGGATCAAGGCCCGCATCGGGCTCTCTCCTCGGCAGGGAGCCTACTTCCTCCTCTCTCTCTCTCTGCCTGCCTCTCTGCCTACTTGTGATCTCTGTCAAATAAATAAATAAAATCTTAAAAAAAATAAAATAAATACACCTCATTGGTTATTAATATATTCACTAAAGTGTGCAGCCATTACCACAGTTAACTTTAGGACATTTTCATCACTTTAAAAAGACATTCCATGCCCTTTAGCTATCATCCCCCAACTTTCATCCCCCCAAGACTGTAAGCAATCACTAATCTACATTCTGCCTTTATAAATTTGCCTGTTCTGGACATTTCAAAAAACCAAATCATATAGGGGCACCTGGATGGCTCAGTTGGCTAAGCGTCTGCCTTCAGCTCAGGTCATGATCCCAGGACCTGTTTCCCTCCCTCTGCCCGCCCCTCCCCTTGCTCATTCTCTCTCTCTCTGTCAAATAAATAAAATCTTGAAAAAAAAATGGAATCATACAATATGTGTGGTCTTTTGTTGATTGGCTTCTGTCATGTAGCATAATGTTTTCCAGGTTCTCCCATGTTTCAGTAGCTACTCCTTTTTATGGCTGAATAATACCCCATTGTATAGATAAACCAGATTTTGTTTACCTGTTCATTAGTTGATGGACAATTGAGATGTTTCTACTTTTGGGCTCTTGTGAATAATTCTGCTATAAAAATTTGTATGCAAACAACAGTGTAAATGTACTTAATACCACTGAACTGTCCACTTAAAAATGGTTAAAATGTAACATTTTATGGTACCTGTTTTTACCACAATGAAAAAATGAAGAAAAAAATTTATGGAATGTCCATGTGATAGACTTATATAGCGGCTTAATATTATATTTCAAAAACCTATGTAATAACATAAAAGATGCTTATGATATAACTTAAGTTAAAATGGTACAGAAAGTATAAATATCATTTCAAATATATAAAACTTTATAAAAATATTTATTAAAGATGTTTGTTTCCATGTTAGCAGGGATTGTATCTCAAGATGGTAGGATTACGAAGAGACTTTCATTTTCTTTTTTTTTTTTTTTTAATTATTTTATTTATTTATCAGAGAGAGAGAGAGAGAGCGAGCAAGCAAGCACAGGCAGACAGAGTGACAGGCAGAGGCAGAGGGAGAAGCAGGCTCCCTGCCGAGCAAGGAGCCCGATGTGGGACTCGATCCCAGGACGCTGGGATCATGACCTGAGCCGAAGGCAGCCACTTAACCAACTGAGCCACCCAGGTGTCCCAAGACTTTCATTTTCTTTATAAATTTTTTCAAAATATACAAAATGAGTATCCATTGTTTTTATAATCAATGAAGAAAAACACTAGCAAGAGAAAAAATCATACAAAAAGAGTTTGGCACCAACAATCTTCTTAACACATAAATTATCTCAAAAATCCTTTCAGTTAAAGAAATAATAGGGTGAAAAGGTAAAGAACATTCACAGATACAAACATCCTGTTATAAAATAAGGCACGAGGATAAAAAGTATAGCATAGGGAATATAGCCAGTAATATTGTAATAATGTTTTATGGTGACGGATATGGTGACTATCCTTACTGTGGTGAGCCTTGCATTATATATGTTAAATATATATTATGCTACATGATATTATATATATGATGCTCCTATACATAATGGAGACTAGTAGTTCAAGAGAATGATATTCTTTGGGCATAATTATGTACCACACTCGAATGTTGGATCTGTTTTTCTAGCATGTATGTTTAGGATTTTCCCTGTTTGTGTCAAGTAAGTGGGAACTTTTCCATGAGAAAAATGGGAGGAAACCTAGTAATTCCATTTCTTTTACTCTGTAGGGCTTCTTTCTGTTTTGTTGTTGATTTACTAACCAGGCTTGCTTAGGCTGGCTGTTCAACAACTCTGAAAGAAAGGAGAGAGTACTAAAGGAGGAAATGCAAATTTAGTAAGATCATCTTCCAGGTTAGACTAGAAATTCTAGTTTAGATTAATATAAATATATAAAATATATTATTTCTGCTAAATTATAATTGAAAGCTAGAGCTCAAAGAAAGTGTAGCTTTGATGTATAGTAGGTATGTACATGTTACAATGATGGGGCATCTTTTTAGTATCTCTCTTGTTCAGGTCAAAACAAAACCTGTTTATTTAAATTGTCTGTTCAGCTTGCCCAGGCTTGATGAAAGGAATTAAGTGGTGTCAAGATAGGCATTGAAGATACACCTGGTTTCCTCACTATTAGAGGCCTCAAGAGAAATGTTTGAGGACTAACGTTGTGTGTCAGAATTTACTGTGATTGAGGTTTTTAACATTGTGTGTGTGTGTGTGTGTGTGTGCTAAGGGAGTGTGGGATAGGATGATTTTTTTTCCATGCCAGGGGATTTTGCAATTGTGAGTGTAGTATTGAGAACAGAGTGAGGTAGAGGAAAAACAAGATTCATAGCAGTAACTGTTGAAAATACTAGTACATAGCAGTGCATTTTTATTCCACCTTACCCATTCCTGTATATTTACAATTTTTCCTGCACATATTTATATTCATAATTTTTTGTCTTAGTCATTTTCTTTAAAAAGAAAAAGGTTTATTTTATATTTATTTTAGAAAGAGAGTACGGGGTGGGGGGGAGACAAAGGGAGAGGGAGAGAGAGTCTGTAGGAAGATTCCCCGCTGAGTGCAGAGCCCCGATGCAGGCTAACAGGTTCTCATGACCCATGAGATCTTGACCTGAGCCCAAACCAAGAGTCAGCGTTCAACCAACTGAGTCACCCAGGCACCCCATCTTAGTTGTTTTATGTAGAATTTTTTCAAATTTATACTAATATCCACTGAATGCTAATAATATTCTAGCACTGTATTCATAAAGCTAGGATTTTAAAATATGTGAATGAGGATTAAAAACACTAAGGAAAACAAGAACATATCTAGGAGAAAGGTTAGGAGCCCACAGAGTCAAGGCATGGTTATATCATATCTGTCATTTTTATTTGTTTATTTTTCCCTTTTTTTTTTTTTAAGTAGGTTACACACCCAGAGCAGAGCCCAATATAGGGCTCAAACTCATGACCCTGAGATCAAGACCTGAGCTGAGGGGTGCCTGGGTGGCTCAGATGGTTAAGTGTCTGCTTTCAGCTCAGGTCATGATCTCCAGGTCCTGGGATTGAGCCCCGCATTGGGCTCCTGGCTCAGCGAGGAGTCTGCCTGTCCCTCTGCCTCTTTGCCCCATTCATGCTCTCTCTCTCAAATGAATAAATAAAATCGTTAAAAAAAAAAAAGACCAAGCTGAGCTCAAGAGTCTAATGCTTAACTGATTGAGCCACCCAGGCACCCCTGTTTGTCCATCTTTTGAACTGGGAAAAGGAGATGATTTATTTTGAATACTCAGCTTTTTTTTTAAGCATATAGTTTACAAGGAAATTAATAGAGGGGAACTGTCAAGAGAACCAGAATGTTATCTATATTTTTGTCTAAGGGGTTATTAAATCTGCTTACAGGTTAGTAGGCAGGAGGAGCCTTGGAGATAGTACGTATCTAAGTTGCTACGCATTGTTAAAATGCACCTTCTAAAATATGTGAAGGGAGTGGTAAACCATTAAGCCATGGATAAATGCTTTGGTATTTTTTACCTCAAATGCAGGAAAATCCATGCTTCCTTTTGTAGCCATGGAATCTGTCTTCTTAAAAAGGACCTTGTATTTATAGTTTTTCTGACAGTAAGCTCCCAGTAAAAATTTGTAATACAAATCATAGTTATTACAAATAATAATAATTGAGAAACATTTCTGCCTTGTTTCATACTTTACTCTTTCCAAGAATGCTGAGTCACAAAAAACAATCTTAAATTAGAAAATTTTCAAAAAATAGAACTAGCTTCTGAGAGAGTTTTTGAAAAGTTCAAAAGGATTTAGAGACAGTAATTTGATTCTATTTTTGTCGTTGTTTTCTTCCGTCAAACAAATCTGTCTCCTGGTGGTGTTAAGTCTTGTCTGTTCATCCATACTTAGAGTGTCTTTGTGTGACTGGCATCATGTTTTATTAATGGCAAACTTGAAAGGTAAATGACTTTCCTAGATCTTAAGGGAATCAGTGAGCTGTAGTAAGATACTATACATAGTTGTTGGGGTAGGGGAGATTTTTGCCCTATCCATCTTGGTTCTGCCGGCTGATCTCATAATTAAATTGACATAAGACAGATTAACAGGAGAAAAAAAATTAATTTTGTAGGTATGGAGGTCTTGTAGATATGGGCCTAAGAAATAACCAAAGCAGGTGGTTTATGTACCTTTTAGACACAGAAACAATAAATTTGTGAAGAACTGACAAGATAAAGAAACTTAGTCTTGGGTACTAATGAGTGAGTGTACACTGACTTATATAGGCTTCGAATTCTCTCTCTCTGGTGATAAGGATGTTTCTTTACCTCCTGGTGCAGGGAGGGCAACTGTCACATGGGAAATTTATTTCCTGCTTTCAAGGGGACAGAGAACAGGGTCAGAATGTGCTTGCACTGGTTGTTTCTCAAGTAAACTTTATTTCAGAATTATCAGTGTGCCACTTTGACATATCTGGGAGCAGCCTGCCCCAAGCCCCATTGTAGTTCTCATTCTCTCTTTCCTAGAACTAGCTGCAAAAAAGAAGACAAATGTATTTCAATTTTATGTGGACTTTAAACTCTGGAAAGAGACCTGGATTACGGTCTCTTTCTGCTGTTTAACCTTATGCATGGCCCTCCAAGTCTGTTTTTCCAGCTTCAAAGTGTGAAAAATCATAATACCCAATTCAGAGGGTTGTTTTGAGGAATTAATAAAATAATGCATGTAAGATACTCACTGTGTCTGGCCTATAGTAAGTACTCAACATATGGTTTAAAAAAAAAATCCCTACATGCATTGGGGTCTGTGTCCTACATCCTTTTATTTATTTATTTATTTTTGTTTTTTTTTAAAGATTTATTTAGTTATTTGGGAGGGGGATGGGGTAGAGAGAGGTGGGGAGAGAATCTTGAGTAGGCCTCATGGCCAATGTGGAGCCCACGTGGGGCTTGATCTCACCAACCTGAGATCATGACTGAGCCGAAATCAGGAGTCAGACACTTAACTGACTGAGCCACCCATGTGCCACACTACATCTGGTTTTGTTTTGTTTTTTTAACTCTTTGGGTACTTCAGTCTTCTGAGGTCCTCTGTGGAGTAAGTGTGGCATTAAGGATGGCAAGTCCTCCTGCAGTCAGTGTGGGTAACATCTAGACACGGATGCTTTCCCTAACATAGAATCGGTTGATTCCAAACAGCCCAAAGGAGTAGATACATGGAAAAGATGAAATTGACATCATTTTAACAGGATTTTCTCTTTACATGCTTCTTTTCTTTTGTTCTTTTTTTTTTAAAGCAGTGCCTTTGAAGATGAGACCATGAAGCTTCGACAGCTGAAACTAGATAATCAGGTGAGTAAATCAGGAGTCTCCCTCCTGTTTTGAAACAAGTGGCCAGCGGTACTGACTGTGATGCTGATAGTTGGGCTCTGAAGTCTTGGCAGGGTCCTGGAATGGGGGCAGGCAAGGAAAAGGCTTTGATGTTACTAAGCGGTGTCTGGAGGTTGTATTTGCTAAACCAAGGCCCTGGGCTCTGGCAAGACCAAAGTGCTTCCAGGAGCACAGCCATAAAACTGGCCTTGGATTTCTAATCCCTGAAAATTCCTTGGCACCTTTCCTAAGAATTAGAAGAATGTTAACATTGTATTTTATGTAGTAATGGTCCTGCTGCCTTGCATACTTCTCTGCACTGTAATTTCAGTTAAGTACAAGATTTTTTTTTTAATTCTAAAATACAGATCTGAACATGCTGCTGGGCTGCTTAGAGACCTCAAGTGCTTACAGCACAATTTTCTTCACAATACTGGTCCCAATTTTCAGCTATACATTAATTCTGTTTTTCAGTGATTTGGTTTATGTTTGTTTCCTCCACTAGGCTAAGCTCAGTGAAAACAGGAGCCAAGTTTGTTTATGATGACCATTATATCAGAAGTTCCTAGCACAGGGCTGGGCATGTACTAATCCTTCCCTAAGTATTTGAACGAAGGAAGAAATAAATGAACAGTCGTATGTCGTTATTTGCTGTGATCGTCATTGTTGGTCAGCTTAGAACCTCTACATCTCTTGCTTTCTTATTTGTAGTTTCATGTGCATGTTACCTAATTCAGGATGTTCTATAGCTCGAGTCTGTCTACGTAGGATCATCAACAAAGTGTCTAGGTTCTGTAGGTGCCTAAACATACCTCTAAAGTTTTATCTTATTTATGCTAATGTTGGAATGACTAATGGGACTTGTAGTGTAATAAGTTGCTTTAAAGATGGGAGAGAGGTCTGTGCCTGGCGGGTAGGGAGGTACAGGGACACCCTCTGTAGGGCGAGGCCATGGCAGGTTGGAATGCCATGCCCGCCTTGGGAAGCCTTTGGCGCTCACGCTCATGTGTGGCCGCCCCCGCGTGGCACCTTCGAAGTCTTTCATGATGATGGCACTAATGTGGGGACTGTCACTGCGTTCCACTGCCACTCAGGTCACCAGCTGGTGGGGTCCAGCATCCTCACCTGTGCCTAGAAGGGGAGTGTTGTGTACAGGTCTCCCCTGTGTGCAAGTCTGTGCCACCAGAGGACACCTCTGGCTTCTAGGTGGCTGTGATAGCCTCCATCGTCCTGCTCAGGTCCCTGGCCTGCCTCATGTGTGTGTGGAGAGGAGCAGCCACTTAGGTGTGGCTCCAGCTGCCTAGCTCGGTTGGCTGAAAGGTCTAAGTAACAGTACCAGTGGCCATGGCCAGTCTGGAGCTCTCTGGAGCTGCCCGGCTGGGCATATGACAATCACAGCTTCTCTCCCTCGCCCACCTATCTGCGAGGGGCTCAGAGGAGTGGCCAGTGTGGACAGGGACCTGTGGGCCCAGCCCTCTGGGCCCTAGCCGCCCCAGGCTCAGCCTGCGTCCAGGTGACACATAACAGGTAAGGGCTTGCCTGTCCATGAGCCCCTGCAGGAATGCCCACACAGTCTGGTGTGCAAAGCCCACTCTTCATGCCAGGAGGACCAGGAGCCCCCACCAGCCTGGCACCTGCATCTTGGTGTGTGATGAAATCCACTTCAAGACTTAGGGATCCCCAGGGTGCTTGGGCTCCAAAGGCTGGAGACCCTGGCATGGGTGACCCATCCCAGGGGAGCCTGGCCATAGTGCTTTTATAGACTTCCTTGAAACCACTGCTGAGGGTAACATAGCAGCCATAGCCTCCCTCCTCCTGGCTTCCTTTAAAGAGACTGAGGGAGGGGCGCTTGGGTGGCTCAGTTGGTTGAGCATCTAACTCTTGATTTCAGTTCTGGTCATGATCTCAGGGTTGTGAGATCGAGCCCCACGTCAGGCTCCACGCTCAGCAGGGAGTCTGCTTGAGATTCTCTCTCTGCCTCTTCCCTTACTGCACTCTCTAAAATTAAATAAAATCTTTAAAAAGAGACTGAGGGACGTTTTAAGCCAATCTAGTTTTTCATAGCCTTGCAGGAAAATGGCAACAAACTTCTCAGCAATTATAGGTCTCACCGTTCTCCGCAGGATGGGCTGCCTGTAAACAGAGAACCATCTAGCATTCTGCACACATTCTCTGTAAAGTTGTCAGGTGGAGGGTATGTAATAAACAATCCTTTCTAACACTGGAAAAAAATAAAGGTGGCTCAGATATTTGGTAATTTTTATTCAAAAAGAATGCTAAAAATTTAAAAAAATTTCATTAAAAAATGAGCATGTTACGTGCTATATGTTTATGGTATACGTGTTGGGATTTTGTAGGTCTTTTTATGGCATAGATTTTTAAAACTTATGTTTTTTTATGGGCAATAAAAGCATATGGTAAGGATTCCAATAATACTTAAAAGATATTTTATGAAAAGTCTCTCTTCCTCTCCTTGGCTTAGTTCTTTACTGGAGACTGTCACTAACTTCCCCTCCCCAAGGTTTATTTATTTATTTGTTAGAGAGAGAGAGCGCGCAAGTGATCTAGAGAGAGAGAGAGCACAAGCAGGGGGAATGACAGGCAGAGAGAGAAACAGGCTTCCCACTGAGCATGGAGCCCAATGCGGGACTCGATCCCCGAACCCTGAGATCATAACCTGAGCCAAAGGGAGATGCTTAACCAACTGAACCACCCACGTGCTGCAGACTTTTTTTTTTTTTTTTTAAGGAAAGGAGTATAGGGCAGAGGAAGAGGGAGAGAGAGAACCTTAAGCAGGCTCCAGGCTCCATGCCCAGTGCAGAGCCTGATGTGGGGCTCGATCCCATGACCCTGAGATTATGACCTATGTGGAAATCAGGAGCCAGACACTTAGCTGACTGAGCCACCCCAGTGCCCCCAGAGACTGTCACTAACATCTAATGTACTCTTGCAGAGACAGTTAATGAATATACAGATATAAAATTTTATAGAAATTTTTTTTTAATTCAAAAAAATCTGGGGACCTGCTGTGTAAATGCAGGTATTAAATAGCCTGTGAGAATACTGTGAGGGTCTGAAGCACCTTCTCTGGCCTAAGAAGGAGGTTGCTCAGCAGGGGGTAAGGGAATTTCCACAAATGCAAGCTGAGCATTCAAATGGCCTGGAACAAAGACAGCACTACAGGATGTACGAAAGGTTGGGCTGGGAACGGAAGACTCTGGTTCCCGTTCTGACTCTGCCATTAATTAGCTGGGTGATTTTAGGTAAGATTCTTAAACTCTGTGGGTCCCACTATTTTATCTGTAAAGTGAGATCAGATAATAGAAAGTGAGGATCTGAGAGTATGGAAATTAGAGCTGAGATGGCGATACACTGAGGAAGGCTAGGTTGCTGCTCAGTCTGGGCCTCAGGCTGGTAGGATCTTGGTGGAAGTCTGTCTCTCAGTCCAGGGCATGCCACCCTACCCAAGACCATGCACTACCATATCCATGACTGGCTTAATCTAGTAGTGATTGTCAGGGGAGGTGGAGAGGCTGGGGAACGTTATTCTCCCCACCTCTACCTGAAGTATACAGTAGATTAACCTCTTAGTGATGGGTCCGTAACATAGGAATCCTGTTTTGGGAATGTCCCCAGGTTGAGAGTCATTGGTCATGAACTTTGTAGGCTGAGAAGTGGTTTGCTAAAAGCAGCCAAAGTTCATAAGTCTCACAAGGATTGGTTCATACTAACCAATATCATAAGTGATGAATCTAAACCTGGGGATTAATTTACTAATTTCTAATGAACTATATACCAGAATCAGCTGATCACCACAGTCCTATCTGATAAGTGTGTGGGAAGTTTACAATTAGAAAAGAGGCGTGATGAGTTTGAAATCAGAGTGAGTGCAGTTTGTAAAATGATATTTATGGTAAATATCATTGTGTGATCATATAATTAATTCATCACTACTAAAGGGATACACCTGGCAACAAATGAGATAGGTGACTGTCTGGTTAGGCCACTCCCTGCCTTGGGTGGCCCTAGACACACAAGGTAACTCTTGCTCTAAGTTTTATCTTACCTTATTTCCACACAGACATTTCCCTTCTCTTAACTCACTCATCATCCAGGTTTCAGTAGTACTGAGTAGGTTAGTTTCTTTCATATCTGTCTTTTTTCCCCTGATACTATAATCTTAGGATTTAATATTTAAAAAATACTAGATTTATAGATAATTTACATAGGACTATTTTTGTCCTGTGTTTTTGTTCCAGGTTTTTGAACAGCTTTACTGAGATCTAATTCACAGACTGTAAAAATACACCCAGTTGAAGTGCACAGATGATTTTTAGACCTCGTATCAAATGGAACCATATACCACGTGGTCGTTTGTGTCCAGTTTCTTGACTTAGGAAGAGGTTCGTCCATGTTGTTGCCTCTGTCAGTACTTCCGGTCTTCTTATTGTTGAGTAACATTCCCAGTTGTGGCTACACCACATGTTGTTTATCCATTCATCAGTTGACCGACATTGGGGTTGTTTTCACTTTTTGGCTATTGCTGGTAGTGCTGCTCTGAGCATTCATGTACAAGATTCTCTGCAGACATGCCTTCGTTTCTCTTGGCTGATATATCTAAGTATAGGTACCCCAAAGCCTACCTAATATACCTCAGGTAATAGGAGTGGAGTTCCTGGGTCGTCTGGTAACATGTTAGGAGCTGCCAGACTGTTTTCCAATGTCCCTGAACCATTGTACACATTCCCACGATCCATGTCCTTGGCCTTGTTTCTATACATCATTGTCAACACTTATTATTATTGTCTGTCTTTGACTATAGCTATTTTAGTGGGTACAAAGTGGTATTTGACTGTGGCCTTCATTTGCATTTCCCTGCTGACTAATGATGTGGAGCCTTGAAATGTACTTAGTGGCTCTTTGTATGTTCTCTTTGGAGGCATGGAGAAATGGAGAAAACCCATTTTTAGATTGGGTTATTGTCTTTTCATTGTTAAACTGTAAGAGTTCTTTATATAGTCTAGACCCAGGCTCCTTATCAGAAATATTATTTGTAGGGGTGCCTGAGTGGCTCAGTCGTTAAGTGTCTGCCTTCGGCTTGGGTCATGATCCCAGGGTCCTGGGCATCAGGTTCTCTGCTCTGTAGGAAGCCTGCTTCTCCCTTTCCCACTCCCCTGTTTGTGTTCCTTCTCTCGCTGTCTCTCTCTGTGTCAAATAAAAATATATATATATTATTTGTAAATATTTTCTTCAATTCTGTGGGTTGTCTTTTTGCTTTCTTGATAGTATCATTTTCAACATAGAGTTTTAATTTATTTTTCCTTTTTGTCTCTTGCACTTTCGGTGTCATATCTAAGAAACCATTGCTTCCCAAGGTTATAAAGACTTGCTTCTGTGTCATCTAAGAGTCTTCTGACTCTTCTAAGAGTCTTCCACTTCCTATGAGTTCTTTCAAGTTAACTTTTATATATGGTGTGAGGTTCCAACTTCAGTCCTGTATATGGATATCCAGTTGTCCTCGCACCATTTATTGAGAAGATTCTCTCACTTGGTATATTTTGCTTTTATTTTTACTAGCTTCGTTAGGGTACTCATTTTTTCGGGGCACGTGTACACCTTAGCTGGCTATAGGTCGTGAAGATTTTTAGACTCCTCCGGCAATGGGCCTTAGACACAGATGCCCATTAGGTGGAGAACGTTTTTGCCATCTGGTGGACAATGAATTAAAATACAACATACTCCTTTGGGATCAGGTTGCCCATCTATTTGTACCTATCATTCTAAGAGAGGTGGTCATCGGTGTGTTGAATTGATATTTTAAAAAGCATGACTTAAAAATTTTAGCCTTGTCTTCTTATGATCTCACTTTGTGTGCCAGAAAGATTCGGTGTTTTTAGCCAAACTCTTAGATTGCTGGCAGCCACTCTGATCTTGCTGGTTCTACCTTGTGGTCAGCCAGGTCTATCCCACAAGCGTCAGACTGTAACCTACCCATCAGCTCTAGGGAGTCTTTCCGGAAAATTGAGAATCAGTGATGTCAGGCTCTCATGAATTTGAGGCTTGCCTGCACTTTATTATTTTATAAAACGAAGCTCTTTGTTGGAATCCCTGCCCCCCCCCCATCTAATCTCCTTTATTGCCTCACTTATTTTGGAATTAGTATTCAGTATTTTGCTCCCAGGGAATGATAATAGGATTTACCACCACATTCTGGAGAAGATGGATTCTTTGAGTTATTGTTCAGTTTCCGAGGGAATTGGGAAATTTAAAGGCTTATGTGCCACTTAAAAACAGCCCTGAAAGCAACATATTTCTATTGCATTTAGGGCATCAAACAGTCACCTGCGGCTCTCTTCCTGACAGCCTGTCCTTCCTTTGATGTTGTTTATGCAGCCTCACTGATAGCTCTTTTAGGGAAGGTAAAATGTGAATGAAAGCGAATTGACATAGTTGCACCTTAGCTCAATTAACACCTCCCTCCTCCCTCATTCAAACTATGTGAGGATGATTAAAATGCTGAATCAGGGGACACGTTTCACCAAGATGGCAATTTGGTAGTTATTTTATGATTTTTTTTTCTTGTTTACAAACTTGGACAACAGCAGGATATATTTAGTGCTGTAATGCAGTCCTGTAGCCCTGGGCTTCACAGCTCAGATCTATGGTTGGTTGGTTGTTGTTTTCCCTCAAGTTGTTGATCTAAATGAGTTTGATCGGTGTTGACGTTGATAGAGAAAGGCTTTGCCAGATACAGTCACAGGATCACTGTGGCCGAGAGTCTAGTCTGCCCTTTACAGGTGTAAAAACTTGTTTTTTTCAGTGAACCTAAGTGTAACCAGGTCCTAGCACAAACTCACGCTAGTCAAATTCACAATGATCAGTTATGAAACCGGACACTAATTTATTAATTTACAATGAGAACTCCAGCTTTTCCAGGATACATCCATCTCTGCTGATCATGGTTCCCTGTTCCCGGAAATAGGATACCTAAGAAGTTAATTGACAATTAGAAGGCTGATTAGTTAGCAGGGAATCTGAGGAAATGAAATTAGTAGTCCTGAGAGATATTTCATCAAGGCCACGAAGAAGTCTTATATAGTTTCCTGTCCACAAAAAGAATAAGCTCTCCCAGTAAATAGAATGGTCTTCTAGATTCAGCATTTATGTTTTTGGACAGGTTGGATAAACTCTGCCGAATTCTTGTTCTTTGGCTTCCCTTTTCTGGACCAATACCCCTTCCCTCCCCTCCCGTCCCCTTCCCTTCCCTCCCCTTCCCTCTTTTTTCTTCTCTTCCTTCCTTCCTTCCTTCCTTCGATGGAGGGAGGGAGTATGATTAGGGAGAGGGGCAGAAGGAGAGAGAATCTTAAGCAGACCCCCCTCCCCAGCTGAACTGAAGCCTGATGCAAGGCTCTATCTCATGACCCTGAGATCATGGCCTGAGCTGAAATCAAGAGGTGGGCACGTAACTGCGGCACCCAGGTGACCCAGATGTCCCCTTGTCCACAGAACATTGTTCTTTATATACGTCACCAAAATGGGTTGGCTGTGGCCTGTGTTTTTGCTTCTTTAGTTGTTGCCGGTTATGAGACTATCGGAGGCTAGGTAACTGGCCACATAGAGCAGATGTGGTTCTCATGTCTCTGTGTTTCATATTTCCTATCTCTTCAGCATATCCCCATACAAAACTTCACAGTTGTTAGAAGAACCGTATCAGCAAGCTCTGTGGGGAGAAGCTCATTGTAACCAAATATGTATTTTGTGTTCCTGTCATGTTAAGGTCCATCTATTCATATTAATTCATGAGTTTCAAAATAATCTCAGAAACTTCAATTACTGGGGCACCTGGGTGGCTGGCTTAGGCTCTGGTCATGATCCAAGGGTTCTGGGATCAAGCCCCACATCGGGCTCTCCAGTCTGCGGAGAAGCCTGCTTCTCCCTCTCCCACTCCCCACACTTGTGTTCCCTCTCTCGCTGTGTCTCTGTCAAATAAATAAAATCTTAAAAAAAAAAAAAAAGAAACTTCAATTATTCCTTCCCAGATTGCTCTAACCTTTATTCTTTCTTTCCCTTTCTTCCTTCCTTTCTTTCTCCCTCCCACCCTCCCTCCCTCTCTCTCTCTCTTTTTTAGATTTTATTTATTTATTTGACAGAGAGAGAGAGAGAGAGAGCACGCACGAGAGCATGCACAAGACAGGGAACACCAGCAGGGGGAGTGGGAGAGGGAGAAGCAGGCTTCCCGCTGAGCAAGGAGCCTGATACGGGGCTGGATCCCAGGACTCTGAGCCGAAGTCAGATGCCTAATGACCAAGCCACCCAGGTTCCCCACCTTTATTCTTTCTTGACAGGATAGTCCATTGGGGCACATTATTAGCTCCCTAGTCTTTTTTCTTATTCATAAGGCTGGGCAAAGAATAGCTCTGTTTCTTCTATGTCTTCTGAATTTATCCACAAGCTTTCACCAGCCCCATTGTGGAAAAATGTATTTTCTTTCCTACTGATAGTCTCACCCCTTGGAGTGACTCTTCTTTCTAGTAGCACGTTTTAAAAGCCGTATAAATGAAAAAAAGTAAATAGCTTTTTGTCTAAGGAACAATAAAGTGGGTTAAAATATTGTTGGTTTAGAATCATGGCTTAATTTTTTAGCTTGGGGCTTGGCATTTTCCTATTCTGAAATATCCCAGATCCATAATTAGTTTCCAGGTATTATAAGCTCTTATTTGCCAAAGCGTAAAAATAATATATGTGCTAGTACCTTCCTTTTCATCTTGCTAAATTTTTTTTTTCATAGTCTCCCATGCTTTTTTCCCTGACTTTCTTTGCTACCATATTCTTGATGTCACTTTTAGCCACAGTGCTGATTACTTTCTATTTGGAATGTTCCAACTGTAATTTTTTTCCCTTTTTATGCTTGGCCCAGATTTGTTAGATTTCTAATTATGTAAAAATGAGCAAGAAAGCAAAACTTACTGCTCTGTAGCTGATTAAAATAGGAAAACAATTTGAGGTTTAGAGGATAATACGTTTTATTTTTTTCTTTCAATTATAAAAGTAAGAAAGTTTAGAAAAAACATAGAAAACTAGAAAAAGGGAGAAAATCCATATTCTGCCAACCAAAGTAATCACCATTCATGTATTTCTGCATCTTTTCCCTTATTCATGTATTTTAAGCTTGTGACCATGCTTGGATAATTATATAATTATTGTAAATATTTTATTTTATTTTAAAGATTTTATTTATTTGAGAGAGAGAATGAGAAAGAGAGAGCATGGGGCGGGGGAGAGTCAAAGGGAGCAGCAGACTCCCCACTGAGCAGGGAGCCCAGTGTGGGACTCAGTCCTGGGTTCCAGGATCATGACCTGAGCTGAAGGCAGTTGCTTAACCAACTGAGCCACTCAGGCACAGTACCATAAATGTTTTAAGTAAACTTGGATCATGGGCTCAGCTTGGCTAGAAATGCATTTGTATCATTTTAAATAGACCTTTAAAGGTGTTTGGTAAATATTTATTAAATGAAATGAGTGAATCCTTGTCCCTCTCTGTGCCTCAATTTTCCCATGTCTCAAGCAGGATAAATTAGTTTACAACAGGTTTGTGAGGATTAGTGAAAAACAATAAATATTCAAAGCAGCTAGGTCTTGTTGTAACTCTCCTAGCTATAGTATTATTTTTTTTTCCCCTAGAGAGCACTGCTGGAGAAGAAGCAGAGAAAAAAGCGTCTTGAGCCACTCATGGTACAGCCAAATCCAGAAGCAAGGCTTCGTCGATCAAAGCCAAGAGGTAGCGAGGAGCAAACTCCTTTGGTGGAACCTCATACCCCACAGAACGATGTCATCTTACATGGTGTGTGTTAGGCAGCATCTCCTCCCACTAGGGTACAGTTTTCATAAAGCTAGGAGAAGGCAGGAAGATTCTCAGATGGACCAAAGAGACAATATTAGCATCATTACTAGGTATCTTCATAAATTTTCATAATCACATTCTGGGTCTTAGAGTGAAAATAAAAGCAGTGGTTTAATTAGTAGAAGATACCCTGATGTTTGTACCTATCCTAGAGCTATTGTTTTCATTGCCAAATAGTTTAGTCCAGAATGGTCTGTTTGAGGAACTTACGGTCATGAATGTCATGTCATGTCATGTCATGGCAGAGTTAGCCATGACGCCAGGAGTAGTAGAGAGCACCCAGTCTTCCAGTAACTAGGACTCAACGGACCACGTGAGGTGGTGAGCTGTTGACTTGGACAGGATCTGAACTTTGGCAGACCTAATTTGTTTTCACAGTCTCAGTCTTTAGTTTCTAAAACACGACATCAGGTACATTTTATTTAGTAACAGAACATGTTAATAAAATGAACACCAGTCTGAGTTACTCTATTAACAAACATCCACATGGATGTTAAGAGAAGTGAAATGCTTGGATGGTTCTTAATTCTGATCACATACACCAAAACCACCCACCCAAATAACAGATAATACTTTCCTCTTTTCTCTTCTCTTTTGGACCCTAGGCATTGATGGTCCAGCTGCCTTCTTGAAGCCAGATGCTCAAGATTTGGAAACCAAACTTCATGTTCTCTCAGTAGGCTCCTCTGCTACAGAAGAGGATACTGAAGAAAGTGTTGATGGAGAAAGCACTTTGGAGACTGTGTCCAAGCCAGATCTCCAGGAGATTCTCCAAAAACATGGTAAGGATTGGTAATGAAGGTAAGGCAGTTAATCATCTTAGCCACGTGTAATCTTTTTCCTTTCCTTGCTTTCACTGTTGGTTAACAATCTAGATGGTTCAAAATTGCTTGGAATGTGGCTTATGGCTTTACGGAGGTGACAATATTAGGCATCTTTGACATCTGAGAATTGATTATTGTCAACCACAATAGTATTTACCCTGTTGCCTGAGAGAAATAAGATAATTACATATAAATTATCAGCAGCACTAGCTACTATATGTGATTATTTCTTTTTGACATCTTATGTTTAGTTTCCACTCCCTTCTTTTGACAAAGTTGCCACTCAGCACCCCTACTGGGCCTCCATTTCACAGATTTGTTGATCTAGTGATGGCTGAAGAGGAATACAAATGGGATCAAAATATACTTAAGCTAATACTTTTCTTACTAGCGCCTACTTTCTGCCAGTTGGAGTTACCACTTCCACAAATATTCCTGTACATCTCAGAGAGCTCTTGTAGTTTTCTTTCCTTCTTAGAAAAATGATTTTCTCGTGGGAAGAAATTAAGTCTCCCCTTTTTAGGTGAGAAGATTGAAACCCAGTCATGAATAAATATTTACTGGGTGCCTACTTAGTCATAGGTAGGCATTGTAGGCCTGGGATGTGTGAATCAGGAGGGTCTACCACAGAATGGTAGACCAGATGTACATTCAAACACATTCACATATTCATCCATTTAGAAAATATGTGTTGAGTATATACTAAATACTGGGCATTTTTATAGGCACATAGGCTACAGCAGTAAACAAGGGTCCTACCCTCCTAAAGTGTTTATTCCAATTGAGCCATCATGTACTTAAATAAATAGCCAAGAGAGCATCGAGAGGAGCACCTAACCCAGAGCTGAAGGTTTGGAAAGCTTTCCAGGGAGAGTGATGTCTAAGCTACAGCCCGATACAGGAGGTGGAGCTGGCCAGATAAGAATGGCTGGCCAGCGCAGTATGAGCGGATAAGGTGGGAAGAGGGACAAGAGAGGTAAGCCTGGAGGGGTGAGTGGGCTCTGATTATATAGGCCAGTATAGGCCATATTAGGAACTTGGACTTTATTTGAAAAATAACTGAAACCTATGAGGGAATTTGATCTGAGGAATATTACCACCCAATTTGGGCTTAATGGGAAAACTAAGAAAAATTATGCTGCACCATAAAGAATTAATTGAAGGTGGGGGTGTGGCAAGTGTGGAAGCAAGAAAACTTATGGAGGAGATGGTTTGGCTGGTGGCTTGACCTGGAGTTATAATGTAGTATATGCAAGAGTAAAAAGCAGGGAGAAATAGAATTACATTGCTGGGGCAATGAGAAGGGACAAGAAAGGCATCAAAAGAGAGTGATTAAGCTGAGCCAGGAAGGATGTTTACTAGAACATCTGTCAAAGCAGCTGTAGACCGACATTTTGAATGTCTCTTGTATGTCAGACACTTGCCATACATTATCTCAATTAATTTAAAATTTATAGGCTGGCTCAGTTGGAAGAGCGTTTGACTTTTGATCTTGGGATCATGAGCTCAAGCCCCACATTTGGTACAGAGATTACTAAAAAAATAAATAAACTTAAATATTTATAATAGTACTTTGGGGGCATTCGTACATATTAGTCTCTCCATTTACATATAAGAAAATTATATATATTACATTTGTAATTATATGTAGCCTCTTAGACAGGCTAGGTGATTTGTCCATAGTCACATTGCTAGTAAGGTGACACACTTGGGTGGAAGAAAGAACATGTGCAAAGGTATTGGGTATAAAATCATGATATGTTATGAAAACCAGGACAGATGGCAGGAGCACAGGGTGTGGTAGCAGCCATGGTAAAGGGGGTCAGAACAGAGGTCTGAAACCCGGGTTCTTGCTGGGTTCTGAATCTCAACTCTGCCACAAATGGCTGGGAAAGGGGGAACACAGCTTTCCTTTCCTCTGCCTCTGTTTCCCTGTCTGTAATAGGAATGTGGTTGTGGCATTTCCCTATTATTTTACTACCACTATTGTTATGACAAAAGAAAGTGAATGATGTGGAGGAGTCAGAGCAAAGACAACCTTCGTTTAATCAGAAGCTAAGTCACCCCAAGTCATCTAGCTAAGTAGTGGCAAACCTAGATTTTCTGATTCTTAGTCTAGTTCTTTATCCCTTACTGTAAATACCGAGTTCTCCCCTTCCACCCTGCCCTATGAAGTGATGGCTATGTTTTGTTTTGTTTTTTTTCTGAGAACTGGCCTTTTTGAGAAACCAGGTGGTTTAATGCCTTTTTACATCTCAACAAGTTGCATCTTGACCATAAAACCCATTAAGCACTTTTTAAAAAAAAAAAGATTTTATTTTTTTGGAGAGAGAGAGAGAGAGAGAGAGAGAGAGAGAACTCGAGTAAACAGGAGCAGGGGGAAGTCTAGAGGGAGAGGCAGACTCCCCACTGAGCAGGGAGCCTGATGCAGGACTCGATCCCAGGATCCTGGTGCCTTAAGTGCCTGAGCTGAAGGCAGGCACTTAACTAACTGAGGCACCCCATTAAGCACTTTCTTGACTAAGATCTAGGATGTGTCAGTTTGGCAGATTATATCCCTTAAGTGGGTCCAGTTTGTTTTTTCTGCAAGTTTGGGAGAAATCTTTGAACTTCATCGTAAAACATATATTCATATAAGCTGAGTTTTGGGCATAAAAAATGGCATTTGCAAACATAGTACTAAGTGAAAATATCCATGATTGTGAGGTTTTATGCCTTTTTGCTACAAAAGAAAAAAAGGTTAACATTTTAGAAAACAAAGAAAATACATCCTTCACAAACCAAAGAATTTTTTTAATAGTAGCTTTATTGGTGTATAATCAACACACCATACTATTCACCCATTTAAAGCGAACAGTGGGTGTAGGAGGGGAAGATGGCAACAGAGTAGGAGGACCTTGGGTTCACCTCACCCCACGAATACAACTAGATAACTATCAAATCATCCTGAATACCCCAGAAGTTGATCTGAAGACTGGCAGAACGTATTCCACAACTAAAGGTAGAGAAAAGGCCACAATTGAAGAAGGTAGAAATGTGGAGACATGGTTTGGGGGAGAAATGGGTCATGGCTGCTGTGGTGAGGAGGGAGCTGCACTCATGGAGAAGGACAAGAGACAGATTAACACACAGGGAAGTGCAGGGGAAAACAAATCCCCATAGCAGTTGGTTTGGAAAGCAAGAGGTGCTGAATTTCACGAGTTCCTGCAACCAGCAAGGCTTAAAGCCTGGAGTTCTAAAGGTCAGTGGGCTTGGTTCAGGGAGAGCCTGGAGGGCACTGTGCTGCTCTTGGAGGAAAGGCAGGCAAACAACCCATGGACATACAGAGTGGAAACAGTAATCTGAAGAGTGCCAGGGCACACAACAAGGAAGTTAGTTGTTCATCTTGGAGCATTTCCCAGAGAGACAGCGTTGGTGGAGACACCCCTTCATGAACAGAGATACTGGCAGGCACCATTTCCCTCCTCTGTCCCTTAGTATAAGCACACAGCCACCTGTGGGAACCAGTGCAGCACTGACACTTGCTACCTAGCTTGCTTACACCAAGCCCTGCCTACCCTCACTGGGATGGGCCTACCCCTTCCCAATCATGCATGCCTCAGTCCCTTTGGAGGCCGGTGCCCTCCCCCAGAAGACCAGGGCAATACTTATATCAGACAAAATAGACTTTAAAACAAATATTGTAACAAGAGACAAAGAAGGACACTATATAATCATAAAGGGGACAATCCAACAAGATGATATAACAATTCTAAATATTTATGCTCCCAGGACGCCTGGGTAGCTCAGTTGGTTGGACGACTGCCTTCGGCTCAGGTCATGATCCCGGAGTCCTGGGATCGAGTCCCGCATCGGGCTCCCAGCTCCGCGAGGAGTCTGCTTCTTCCTCTGACTTTCTCCTCGCTCATGCTCTCTCTCACTGCCTCTCTCTCAAATAAATAAATAAAATCTTTAAAAAAATATATATTTATGCTCCCAATCTGGGAGCACCCAAATACATAAAACATTAAAAGCAAACATAAAAGAACTAATTAAGGGATGCCTGGGTGGCTCAGTTGGTTAAGTGGCTGCCTTTGGCTCACGTCATGATCCCAGTGTCCTGGGATCAAGTCCCAAATCGGGCTCCTTGCTCGGCAGGGAGCCTGCTTCTCCCTCTGCCTCTGCCTGCCACTCTGTCTGCCTGTGCTCGCTCTCTCTCTCTCTCAGACAAATAAATTAAAAAAAAAAAAGAACTAATTGAAAATAATACAATAATGGTAGGGAACTTTAACACCCTCCAACATCAATGGACAGATCATCCAAACACAAAATCAAGAAGGAAACAGTGGCTTTGAATGAGACCTTGGACCAGATGGATTTAACAGATAAAATTCAGAATATTCCATCCTAAAACAGCAGAATACACATTCTTTTCAAATGCACTTGGAACATTCTCCAGACTAGATCACATACTAGGCCACAAAACAAGCCTCAACAAATTCATAAAAATCAGTCATACTGTGCATCTTTTCTGACCACAACACTATGAAACTAGAAGTCAGCCACAAGAAAAAAAATCTCTGGATTTTTTCTTTTCTCTGGAAAAGACCATGCATACATGGAAGTTAAATAACATGCTTCTAAACAATGAATAGATCAACCAGGAAATGTAAGAAGAGATTAAAAAGTGCATGGAAATAAAATGGAAATGAAAACACAGTGTTCAAAACCTTTGGGATGCAGCCAAAGCTCTTCTAAGTGGCAAGTTTATAGCAATAGCCTACTTCAAGAAGCAAGAAAAACCTCAAATACACAACCTGACCTTATACCTAAAGAAGCTAGAAAAAGAATAGCCATATAAAACCCCTAAAACTAGCAGAAGGAAGGAAATAATAAAGATGAGAGCAGAAATAAATGATAAAGGAACTAGAAAAAACAAATAGAACAGATCAATGAAACCAGGAGCTGGTTCTTTGAAAAAAATCAATAAAATTGATAAACCTGCAGCCAGACTTGTCAAGAAAAAAAGAAAAAGGGTTCAAATAAATAAAATCACAAATGAAAGGAGAAATAGCAACCAACACCACAGAAAAACAGTTAAAAGGGAATATTATGAAAAACTGCATGCCAACAAATTGCAACCCGAAAGAAGTGGATAAATTCCTAGGAACATGTAACTTACCAAAACTGAAACAGGAAGAAATAGAACATTGAGCACACCAATTACCAGCAAATAAGTAACCAAAAAAATCAGTAATCAGAATCGTTAATCCAAGAACTCCCAACAAACAAAAATCCAGGACCAGATGGTTTCACAGATATATTCTACCAAACACTTGAAGAAGAGTTAATACCTATTCTTCTCAAACTATTCCAAAAAATAGAAGGAGGAAGAAAACTTCTAAATTCATTCCGAGAGACCAGCATTACCCTGATATCAAAACCAGATAAAGATGCCACCAAAAAACAACAACAACAACAACAACAACAACAAACCCTACAGGACAATTATCTCTGATGAACATAGATGCAAAGATCCTAAAAAAAAAATACTAGCAAACTGAATTCAGTGATACATTAAAAAAAATTATTCACCATGCTCAAGTGGGATTTATTCCTAGGTTGCAAGGGTGGTTCAATATTTGCAAATCAACCCACATAATATATCACATCAATAAGAGAAAGGCTAAAAAACCATATGGTTGTTTTAATAGAGGCAGAAATAGCATTTGACAAAGTTCAGCATCCATTTATGATAAAACAAAACCCTCAACAAAGTGGGTCCAGAGGGAACATACCTCAACATAATAAGGGCCATGTAGCAAAAACCCCTGTGGAGCTAATATCATCCTTAATGGGGAAAAAACAAAGAGCTTTTCCCTTAAGTTCAGAAAAAAGAACAAGGATGTCCACTGTCACCCCTTTTATTCAACATTGTACTGGATGTTCTAGCTACAGCAATCAGATAACAGAAAAAAAATAGAAGGCATCCAAATTGGTAAGGAAGAAGTAAAACTTCTCTGTTTGCAAATGACATGATACTATATATAGGAAATTTAGGAGCATCTGGGTGGCTTAGTTGTTGAGCGTCTGCCTTCACCTCAGGTCATGATCCCAGGGTCCTAGAATTGAGCCCCTCATTGGGCTCCCTGCTTGGCGGGAAGCCTGCTTCTCCCTCTCCCATCCCCCCTGCTTGTGTTCACTCTCTCGCTGTGTCTCTCTCTGTCAAGTAAAAATATAAAATCTTTTAAAAAGAAAAAACCCAAAGACTCCACCAAAAAACTGCTAGAACAGATAAATGAATTCAGTAAAGTTGTAGGATACAAAATTAATGTACAGAAATCTGTTGCATTTCTGTACACCAGCAATGAAGCAGCAGAAAGAGAAATTAAGAAAGCAATCCCATTTACAGTTGCACCAAAAATAATAAGATACCTGGAACAAACCTAACCAAAGGGGTAAAAGATCTGTACTCTGAAAACTATAAAACACTGATGAAAGAAATTGAAGATGATACAAAGAAATGGAAAGACATTCCATACTCATGGATTGGAAGAACAAATATTGTTAGAATGTCTATACTACTACCAAAACAATCTACACATTTAATGCAATCCCTATCAAAATACCAACAGCATATTTCATAGAGCTAGAACAAACAGCCCTAAGCTTTATATAGAACCACAAAAGACTCTGAATAGCCATAGCAATCTTGAAAAAGCAAAGCAAAGCTGAAGGCATCACAATTCTGGACTTCAAGTTATATTACAAAGCGGTAGTAATCAAAAGGGTATGGTACTGGCAAAAAAAAAAAGAAAAAAAGACACATGGATCAATGGAACCGAATAGAAAAATCCAGAAATGAACCCACAATTATATGGTCAACTAATCTTTGACAGAGCAGGAAAGAACATCCAGTGGGAAAGAGTGTCTCTTCAACAAATGGTGCTGGGAAAACTGGACAGCAACATGGAAAATAATGAAAATGGACCACTTTCTTACACCAATCACAAAAGTAAATTCAAAATGGATTAAGGACCTAAGCTAAGTGTGAGACCTGACACCATAAACATCCCAGAAAAGAACATAGACAGCAGTAAGTTCTTGGATACCAAATGTAGGAACATTTTTCTAGATAAGTGCCCTGAGGCAAGGGAAACAAAAGCAAAAATAAACTGTTGGGACTACATCAAAATTAAAGGCTCTGTACAGCAAAGGAAATTATTAACAAAACTAAAAGGCAACCTATTGAATGGGAGAAGGTACTTGCAAATGAAATATCCAGAAAAGGGTTAGTGTCCAAATACATGAAGAACTTGTAAAACTCAACACCCCAAAAACAAATAATCCAATTAAGGAAAGGGCAGAAGACATGAATGGACATTTCTGCAAAGACATCCAGGTGGCCCACAGACACATGAAAGGATGCTCAACATCACTCATCATCAAGAAAATGCAAACCAAAACCACTATGAGATATCACCTCACACCTGTCCGAATGGCTAAAATCAACAACACAAGAAACAACAGGTGTTGGCAAGGATGTGGCACTGTTGGTGGGAATGATAACTGGTACAGCCACTGTGGAAAACAGTATGAGTTAACTTCCTCAAAAAATTAAAAATAGAACCTACCCTGTGATCCAGCGGTCTCACGACTACAAAAAAGAATACAAAAACACTAATTCAAAAAAAAAACAAAACCCAACACACAAAAACACTAATTCAAAGGGATACAGGAACTGCTATGTTTAGGCAGTATTATTTTATGATAGCTAACATATGGAAGCAGCCCAAGTGCCCATCTATTGATGAATGGATAAATAAGATGTGGAATATGTATATTATATGAGTACATATTAATATAACTATGTATTCATATATAATTATATATAATATGAATGTTATGCTCCTATAGAAAAGAATGAAATCACTTGGTTGGAGCTAGAGAGTATAATGCTGAGTGATATAAGTCAGTCAGAGAAAGACAAATACCATATGATTTCCTTCATGTGGGATTTAAGAAACAAATGAGCAAAAGGAAAAAGAGAGAGACAAACCAAGAGAGAGACTCTTAACTACAGAGAACAATCTGATGGTCACCAGAAGGGAGACTGGTGGGGGGATGGGGAAATAGGTGATGGGGATTAGGAGTGCACTTGTCGTGAAGAGGACCTGGTGATTATAATAAAACTTAAAAAAAAATGTGACTGTGTGTGATAAGTGATGTTAGCTAAACATAATGTGGTGATCATATCATATCACAATATATACAAATGCCAAATCATTATGTTGTATGTCAGTTATATCCCAATAAAAAATAAGTTAGAAAAAAACCCAAAATGAACAGTGAACAGTTCAGTGATTTTATTTTTTTTTAAGATTTTATTTATTTATTTGACAGAGAGATCACAAGTAAGCAGAGAGGCAGGCAGAGAGAGAGAGGGAAGCAGGCTCCCTGCTGAGCAGAGAGCCAGATGCGGGGCTCGAGCCCAGGACCCTGAGATCATGACCCAAACCTAAGGCAGAGGCTTAACCTACTGAGCCTCCCAGGCACCCCAGTTCAGTGATTTTAAATCTATTCATAGACATCTGCAACCGTCCTTACGATCAGTTTTAGAAAATTTTCATGACTCCCAAAAGAAATCTCATACCCATTAGCAGTCACTTTCGATTTCCTCCAACCCCTTCAGCCCAGGCAACTACCAGTTTACTTTCCGTCTCTGTGGATTTGCCTATTCTGAATATTTCATATAAGTAGAGTCACACACTATGTGGTCCTTTATGAGTGTCTCCTTTCACTTAGCATAATGTTTTCAAGGTTCATCCATATTGTAGCACTTCATTCTTTTTTATTGCCAAATTAACATTCTATTGATGGATATGCTGCTGCTGCGTTTCTTTCATCAGTTGATGGCCCTTTGGGTTGTTTCCACTTCGTGCTAATGAATAATGTTGCTATGAACATTCATATTTTTTTGTGTGTGGACATATATTTTCTTTTTTTTAAAATATTTATTTATTTGACAGAGATCACAAGTAGGCAGACAGGCAGGCAGAGAGAGAGGAGGAAGCAGGCTCCCTGCTGAGCAGAGAGCCCGATGCGGGGCTCAATCCCAAGACCCTGAGATCATGACCTGAGCCGAAGGCAGAGGCTTTAACCCACTGAGCCACCCAGGCGCCCCTGGAAATAGGTGATGGGATATTTTCACTTGAGATTAATTTTTTAACTGGCCTTTGTCTTATCCGTGGGTGTCCCTGAGCAAAGCTAATATCAGTGTATTTCTGAACTGTGTAAAAACTAGTCATAGTTGTCCCCTCTCTGAGATGGCTGACTGTGGGAAGGAAATGGTTTGGAGGAAAAAACCACACTGCTTTTTGCTAAGTCTACTTGTAAATTCATGATTTAGATATGGGGGGCAACTTTATCCTATAAAGAGAAAAAGAATTTAGTTTTGCTGTTGGGCAAATGATTCTTCCCTAGCCTGATATTACCAAATGTAAATTTGAGTACCATACTTCTCGTACAACATGCAACACACTTTATTTTATGTCTATGTTTTAGCCCTAGATATGTTTCATAAACAAGAAACAAAACAAAGACTAAAACAAGCAAACAAAGACAAGAAAGACTACCACAGACTCTTCCTCAAACTCACATAAATGTGAGGATAAAATAAGAAAATATTTTTTAATCAGTTAGTTTTAGATTTTTTATAAAAGGTGCTTCACAAATCCAAGGTAATAGCATTTCAAACATTCCCAACTCTAGTTAACTAGCCTAGAGATGAACAAAATGCTGGAAAACAAAAAAGTAACTGATATAGGGAACAATAGATTGAGTTTTTTAAGTTGCTGTGAACTATACATAAAATTTACTGTCTTAGCCATTTTTAAATGTACAGTTCAGTGACATTAAGTACATTCACGTTGTTATGCAACTCTCACCACAATCCATCTCCAGAACTTTTTCATCTTCCGATAATAAATCTCTGTATCACTAAATAATAGCTCCCCATTCTTCTGTCCCCTGCTTCCCTGGTAATCACTATTCTACAAAATTCCTGTCTCTGTGAATTTGACTACTCTAGATTTCTCATATAAGTGGAATCATACAATATTTGTACTTTTTTTTTTAATATTTGCTCTTTTGCAACTGGCTTATTTCACTTTGAATAAGGTCCTTCAAGTTTCATCCATGTTGTAGCCTGTGTCAGAATCCCATTTCTTTTTAAAGCTGAGTAATAATTCCATTGTATGTATATACCACCATTTGCTTATCTGTTCATCAGTTGATGGCTATTTGGGTCGTTTTCACCTTTTGGATATTGTGAATACTGCTGCTGTGAATATTGGTATATAGGTGTCTGTTTGAGTCTATGCTTTAAGTTCTCTTGGTATATACCCAGAAGTGGAATTGTGAGATCATGTGGTAATTCTATATTTAAATATTTTGGGAACCACCATACTGTGTTCCACAGTGTTTGCACCATTTTACATTGTCACAAGCAATGCACAGGTTGCATTGAGGAAGGGTTCCAATTTCTCCACATCCTCGCCAATACTTATTTTCGTTTTTTTGATAATAGACATCCCAATGCTTAGGAAATGGTATCTCATTGTGATTTTGAGTTGCATTTCCCTAAAGATGAGTGCTGTTGAGCATCTTTTCATGCACTTTTTTTTTTAAAGATTTTATTTATTTATTTGTCAGAGAGAGGGAGAGAGAGCGAGCACAGGCAGTCAGAGTGGCAGCAGAGGCAGAGGGAGAAGCAGGCTCCCTGCCGAGCAAGGAGCCCGATGTGGGACTTGATCCCAGGATGCTGGGATCATGACCTGAGCCGAAGGCAGCTGCTTAACCAACTGAGCCACCCAGGCGTCCCTTTTCATGCACTTTTTGGCTTTATATATCTTCTTTGAAGAAATGTCTGTTCATGTCCTTTACCCATTTCTGGGTAAATGGTTATTTGTTTTATTGTTTGTTTTGTTGTTGTTGAGTGTGTTTTAGGAGTGCTTTTCTATTCTGGATATTAAGTCTTTATGGAAAGGGAAAACAAGGGATAGATCTAGTGAGAATATGAAGAAAGAATTGTCTTAAGTCAGAATAGCTGGACTGTTTTAAGCAAGAAAGTTGAAATTATATTTGGTTCAACAATTTATTTTTTTAAACCAGTATTGGCAGTTTTTGACAGTTCTTCCTTTCTGCCAGGTATCTCAGGTAGTTTGAACTTCGATGAAGAGGAGACCGATGGGGAGGAAGAAGGGAAAAAATTATGTCATTCACCATATTCGGAGGCAGAGAGACCCAGTTCTGCATCCAGCCAGAAATCAACTACAGTACGTAGTTCAGAAATTTCTTCCTAGGCAACTAATTTAACTATTTCCCAAATGTATCTCTAGTATTTAAACACAATTACTGAATGAGGGTGCCTTCAAAGATTGAAGCTCAAATTTAGACTTGAAGTTCATGACCTCCCTAATTTCTTGTGTCTCAAGCCAGCTCTTGTGAAGTCATATCCCAATTCTGTACTTAGCTCCTTCATTACTCCCAATAGTCACATTCTTATTTAACTTCACAGAGTTTCCCCTTATTTCTTCAGAAAACTAGACACATTGGGGTATATCATGAAATTATTTGCCCATTAATTGTTCCTGGAAGAGAATAAGAAGTTGTGTGATCCCACCTCCTCTTGCTCACGTGTATGGCTCTTCTAGGATACAGGAGCTTCGGGAACTGCAGCCCAACAAATGGATAACCAGCTGGGGGAAGTGGAGAACTTAGAGGACTTTGCATACAGTCCTGCCCCTCGGGGTATTACAGTCAAGTGTCGGATAACCAGGGATAAAAAAGGAATGGATCGGGGTCTCTTCCCCACTTACTATATGCACTTGGAAAAGGATGAAAATCGGAAGGTATGATAATTAACTCTTTTAAGACAGTTCTTGAGAAAGAGAGGAAGAACATTGTGAGAACGGATTGTTGAAGGGTCATAGGATAGGAGAATAGCACTGGTTTCAGATTAAGTCAGCAACTCCCAGTTGCTGTGTTCTGTCTTCAAAGACCTCCGAGTCTCAGAGATAAAATCTGCCCCACCCCAAAGAAAAAGAGTTTTATCCAGAATATAAGAAAATGGAAGAGAATATCTGAATGTAATTATTTGTCCCTCTATCGTATTTTTTGGTGGGGGGAAGGTGTTATTGTGTGCTCTTTGGTTTTTATTTTAATTATGGTAGGAACATGATACTGTGTGAGTTTTAGGGAATAGGAGGAACTGGAAATAAAGAAGGACATGCAACCAGAATGCCTTATTTCTCACTCTAGAAATTCTAATTTACTTCAAACACAAATTTAAGGCAATTTAATACTTACCAACGAACACTGTATTTTGTTTTGCTACCGGGTCTAAGTGGATGATTTTAAGAACATGGACATGAGATGATGGTTGATACCATATTGTTGTTATAACCACTAATTTATTGTTTATGATGTAGCAGGCATGTGCTAAATGCTTCGTGTATATATCATCTCCTGTAATCCTTACCACAGCCTTGTAAGATAGGCTTTCTTATCCCTGCTTTATAGATAAGTAACTGGGGCTTAGGGAATGTCCTGTTTCTCCTGAAGTTGGAAAGACCCTTCCTCACCAAATTGGATGAAGTTTTTTTGAAAAAGCACTGGAGGTTTTGGGGATAAAGCTGCACATAGTTGCAATAGCCTCCGCCCCCAATTTTTTGCTTTCTGTGCTGTTAGTCACCTGTAGTCACTGACATTTGGAAGCAGATAGGTCCTTCTTCTGACATAGGTTCAGCAGGTCAGTAGTAGCCTAATGCCCCGCCTCTTCAGTCTCATCACATAGGCATTTTATCATCTCACATTAGCATAAGAAGAGGAGGAGTACAGTACAGTGAGATATTTTGAGATAGAAAGGCCACATAGACCTTTTATTACAGTATATTGTTAGAATTATTCTGTTATTGTTGCTAATCTCTTGCTATGCCTTATGCATAAATTAAACTTTATCATATGTACATAGAGAAAAAAACATTGTAGTGTTCAGTAGGCATCCACCGGGGGTTGGTGGATAAAGGGGTCTACTGTTTATGGAGAATCCAGCTAATTTTGGAAAGTTGTACGGTAGGGAAACCCTGATAGTGAGTTCTGAGAGGCATTATAAGGGTGAGAAAAGGAGATAAAGCCCCCAAGGTTGGTCTTCTCCAAGAAAACACCAAATGGCAGATGACACTGGTGCCTCCAGAGGCACTGGGATGGGAGGCCACACGGCCTCCGCAGCCGTCAAGGCCACGGAGCTCATAGCAGCAAGACCAAGGATGAGGAGTGGATGCCTTTACCAGCCTAGGTTGTCTGGCCGAGCACGTGAAGTTCAGGTCCCTGGAGGAGACCTATCTCTTCCATCTGCCCATCAAGGAATCAGATCATTGAGGTTTTCCTGGGATCGTCCTTCAAGGATGTGGTTTTGAAGATCGTGCCCATGCAAAAGCAGACCCATCCTGGCAGGCAGACCAGGTTCAAGGCATCTGTTGCCATCAGGGATTACAGCAGACACATCGGTTGGTGTTCAATGTTCCAATAAGGTAGCCCGACATCTGTGGGACCATCATTCTGGCCAACTTCTCTAGTTCCAGTGCAATGAGGCCTCTGGGAGAACGAGATCAGCAAGCCCCACACCATTCCATGTAAGGTGACTGGACGTGGCAGCTCTGTGCTGGTGTGTCCCACCTATGGCCCCGGGGCCCTGGCATCATGTGGGCTGCTCTACCTCCACAGAGGGCTGCCTAGCCACCCCGAGCAACTTCGCCAAGGCCACTTTGAATGCATCTGCAAGACCGAGAGCTGACTGATCCTGAGCTCTGGAAGGAAACCATGTTCATGTTCACCAAGGCCCCCTCTCAGGAATTCACCGACTGTCTTGTAAAGACCCACACCAGAGGTTCTGTGCGGAAGACCCAGGCTCCAGCTATGGCCACCACGTAGTTTGTACACAAGAAAATTGAATTAAGCCTGTTAAAAACAACAAAAAAAAAAAATGAAAGAGTGACTGCTTGGTACCTGATAGGCACTTGCTAAACCTTTGTTAAGTGAATAGTTAGACTGTGGTGGTTCTCTCAATATTCTTGAATGACAATTTTTTCTTTTTTCCAGATATTTCTTCTTGCGGGTAGAAAGCGGAAAAAGAGCAAAACATCCAACTACCTTATCTCCACTGATCCAACAGATTTATCTCGTGAAGGGGAAAGTTATATTGGCAAACTCAGGTGAGAGCAGCATTATATCACACGTGCTCTTTCTGATATTTTTATTCCTGTAATTTCAGAGGAATCTGTATCTTCTTTACAGTGAGCATGTATTGATTGTGTACTCTCAAAAAAAAAAAAAAAGTTAATAGAAAATCTAAGTCCCTTCCTTATTTTAATGAGAAATCTTTGAAACAGTGGTGAACATTTGGAGAACAGGCGAATGGGCTTCCATTCTGTTCCATACCTGTACCAGATTTGTATATGTGTGGGGAACAAAAATATAGATCATTAATGGTCACTTCTTCCTCTTGATTCTAGATCCAACCTCATGGGAACCAAGTTTACAGTTTATGACCATGGCGTCAGCCCGACCAAGGCCCAAGGTCTGGTAGAAAAGACCTATATCCGGCAGGAGCTGGCAGCCATCTGTTACGTATGTGCCATCCTCATAATGCATCTTTTCCCGAGTCTTTTTCCTAATTTCCTGGGTGTCCTGCTGGCACTTTAAACGTAACCAACACCGAACTCACACATTTCCCTCTCAAGCTTGTTTCTATTTCTGCGACCCTCCTTTTCTGTTGCTGGTTGCATTTTTCTCTGTATATTCAAGTTTTAATTATTACAAATTGCCAGGTTTGGTTCTGGCCAGAGGTTACAACAAAGTAGACTGATCTCTTTTTTTATTTTTTTAAGATTTTAAAAATTTATTTGAGAGAGAGAGTGAGAGAGAGCATGAGCTTGGAGAAAGGTAGAGGGAGAGAGGAGGAGAGAAGTGGGCTCCCTGCTCACCACACGGGGCTCGATCCCAGGACTCTGGGATCATGACCTGAGCTGAAGGCAGATGCTTAATTGACTGAGCCACCCAGGTGCCCCCCCTTTTTTAAATTGGGATGTAATTGGCATTTCAGTTTCAGATGTACAATGTAATGATTTTATTTTTTAATTAAAAAATATTATTTATTTTAATTTTTTAAAAAAAGATTTTATTTATTTAGTTGACAGAGAGAGCGTGCACAAGCAGGGGGAGCGGCAGGCAGAGGGAGAGGGAGAAGCGGAGCCCAATCCTAGGACCCCAGGGTCATGACCTGAACCAAAGGCAGACGCTTAACCAACTGAGTCACCCAGACGCCCCCAGATTTACTTATTTATTTGAACGGGAGAGCGTGCGCATGTGTGCATGTGCACACGTGGTGGGGCGAGAGGCAGAGAGAGAGAATCCCCAAGGAGACTGTTCTTAGTCAGAGCCCGATGCTAGGCTCCATCTCAGGACCTGTGACATCATGACCTGAGCCAAAACCAAAAGTTAACCAAACTTAACCAACTGAGCCACCTTGGTGCTCTAATGAAATAACCTTATATATGTATGTATTGCAAAATGATTATCCCAGTCAGTCTAGCTAACATCCATCAGCATACATGGTTACACTTTTTTTCTTGTGATGAGAACTTTTAAGATCTACTCTCTTAGCAACTCTCCTATATATAGTACAGTATCATTATTATTTTTATTTGCATAGCTGACACACAATGTTACATTAATTTCAGGTATACTGCTTAGGGATTTGACAGGTTTATCCATTATGCTGTGTTAATCAGGGGAATAGCTACTATCTGACTGTATTCCTTATGCTGACATGGGCATTTGAATTTCTTACCTCCTGGTATAGGCCCTATGTAATTTAATTTAATTTAAGCTAATGTAAATTAAGCTATAATTCTCACTGTATATCATATAATGCCATGCCCTCATTGGGAAATACATATTTATTGATGATGACAAAATTGGGCAGTTTGCTCATAATTGTCTCAGATTTCACTTTTTTTTTTTTTTTTTAAGATTTTATTTATTTATTTGACAGACAGAGACCACAAGGAGGCAAGAGAGGCAGGCAGGGAGAGAGAGGAGGAAGCAGGCTCTCCGTGGAGCAGAGAGCCCGATTGGGGGCCTGATCCCAGGACCCTAGGATCATGACCTGAGCAGAAAGCAGAGGCTTTAACCCACTGAGCCACCCAGGTGCCCCTCAGATTTCACTTTTAAGACTAAAGAATAGGGGCACCTGGGTGGCTCAGTGGGTTAAGCCTCTGCCTTCGGCTCAGGTCATGATCTCAGGGTCCTGGGATTGAGCCCCGCATCGGGCTCTCTGCTCAGCAGGGAGCCTGCTTCCCCACCTCTCTCTGCCTGCCTCTCTGCCTACTTGTGATCTCTGTCAAATAAATAAATAAAATCTTTTAAAAAATTAAAAAATAAGACTAAAGAATAAGAATAAAGTTTCAAGCCAGTAGTATCTCTTTTAAATTCAAGTGTTCATGTTAGGTGTAAAAGGAGGTACCGTATTACTTTTCTAATACCTAAAGATACCTAAAAAAATCAAATTGTTTTTGGCATCATTATTAGTTATTTGACATGCCCAAGAAAATCTTTTGTTAAGAATGTGGTCTCTTCGTGGGGCACATGCACCCGAATGTTTATAGCAGCAATGTCTACAATAGCCAAACTATGGAAAGAACCTAGATGTCCATCAACAGATGAATGGATAAAGAAGATGTGGTATATATACACAATGGAATACTATGCAGCCATCAAAAGAAATGAAATCTTGCCATTTGCAACGACGTGGATGAAACTAGAGGGTATCATGCTTAGTGAAATAAGTCAATCGGAGAAAGACAACTATCATATGATCTCCCTGATATGAGGAAGTAGAGATGCAACATGGGGAGTTGGGGGGGGTAGGAAAAGAAGAAGAGAAACAAGATGGGATCGGGAGGGAGACAAACCATAAGTGACTCTTAATCTCACAAAACAAACTGAGGGTTGCTGGGGGGAGGGGGATCGGGAAAGGGAGATGGGGTCATGGACATTGGGGAGGGTATGTGCTGTGGTGAGTGCTGTGAAGTGTGTAAACCTGGCGATTCACAGACATGTACCCCTGGGGATAAAAATACATTATATGTTTATAAAAAATAAGAAAATTTATTTAAAAAAATGTTTCAACAAAAGAAAAAAAATGTGGTCTCTTCGTTAGAACAAGAGCTTGGTTTTGTGACTATTATATGCCTGCATTGGTGAGTTTGTCATGTGTTTTACTCCATTTTGCATTAAATCTGTACACTGCTTCCTATACAGGAAAAAAAAAAAAAAAGAATGTAGTCTTTTTTTCCTTTCTGTTCCTAAGTCCCTGCCTTATTCTCCTATCTTCCAGGAAACAAATGTACTTGGATTTAAAGGTCCTAGGAAAATGTCTGTGATTGTTCCAGGGATGAATATGAATCATGAACGGATCCCATTTCGGCCACGAAATGTAAGTAAGAACATATTTAGTCAGCAAGGGAGTCTGAAGGACAAAATTACAGTACGAACAAGATCAATACAAAAAAGTATTGATTCTCAGAGAACCCCCAAGTTTGAGTAGGACTCGTACCCTTCTTTAGGAGAGAGATCACCCCGGAACGGCAGGGTAAGTACAATTGCAGAGTATTTGCTAAAGTGGTTGATCTGAAATCGCTTAGCCTGCAAAGAGAAATGCTAGATAATCCGTCAGAATTTAAAAATATGCTTAACTTTTGGCTTTCTTTGTTTCTGCTGTACCCTTTCTGAAACGGAGAAAATATTCCCCTTTTCCACCTTCTACCTCACAGAGTTGAGAGCGAATGATTTCCTGAGAACCTGTGGTTCTCAGGACAAAGCAGTGATTTTCTCTTCAAACAGGACCATGAGAGCTTGCTTTCCAAATGGCAAAACAAAACCATGGAGAACTTGATTGAACTGCACAACAAGGCCCCAGTCTGGAACGATGACACGCAGTCCTACGTCCTGAACTTCCATGGCCGTGTCACTCAGGCATCAGTGAAGAACTTTCAGATAGTCCACGAGAATGACCGTAAGCCTGCAGGAAGGGTTGGGCAGGAGTAGGAGGAAAGATGTTCTTACACAGCGGGGAAATGAGCGCTTCCTATCATTGACGGGAAGTTCTATTCAGGGGAGAATTATTTAAGAAAGAAATGGTTTCTTTGGAAAGACTAAAGTGCAGTTTTATTTATTTATTTATTTATTTATTTATTTATATTTTTAGAAAACTTATTTATTTATTGGGGGGGGCAGAGAGAGAGAATCCCAAGTGGGATCATGACCTGAGCTGAAATCAAGAGTCAGACACTCAACCGACTGAGCCACCCAGGCGCCCCTAATGTGGCAGTTTTATTTTTTTTAATTTTTTTTTAAAGATTTTATTTATTTATTTGTCAGAGAGAGAGAGAGCGAGAGAGCGAGCACAGGCAGACAGAGTGGCAGGCAGAGGGAGAAGCAGGCTCCCCGCCGAGCAAGGAGCCCGATGTGGGACTCCATCGCAGGACGCCGGGATCATGACCTGAGCCGAAGGCAGCCGCTTAACCAACTGAGCCACCCAGGCGTCCCGGAAGTTTTATTTTTGTATTTATTTTTTAATTTTTTAAAAAGGATTTTATTTATTTGACAGAGAGAAGCACAATGAGAGAGGGAACACAAGCAGGGAGAGTGAGAGAGGGGAAAGCAGGCTTCCTGCTGAGCAGGGAGCCTGATGCGGGGCTCCATCCCAAGACCCTGGGACCATGACCTGAACCAAAGACAGACACTTAATGACTGAGCCACCCAGGTGGTCCTAAAGTGGCAATTTTAAAGTGAAACTTCTGAGCCCCTGTTTGGGAAGCAGATGCAATGGCCCTCCGTAAAGCTTCCTCTAGCCCTTGGAGCTTGTGCTGTTCCCTCCTGGCCCTCTCCTGCTAGTCCAGGAGTCGTCTCCTGCTCCCTGAGAGGAATACTAATGGGAACTTGGCTGCTGGTTAGCAGACGCTCACTCCTGTCCAGTGCCTCTTGCCGTCCTTCTCAAGGTTTCCCATCGTAAAGGGACCTGGTGACTGACCTATCTGCAGGATTTTTCTCTGTGTCGTCAGTTGGCTTTCCCCCAGTACAGCCCCATTCTCTTCTAACGTCCTAATTTCTTTCTGTTCTTTCTAGCTGACTACATAGTCATGCAGTTTGGACGTGTGGCAGACGACGTGTTCACCCTGGACTACAACTACCCGCTGTGTGCACTGCAAGCCTTTGCTATCGGGCTTTCTAGCTTTGACAGCAAGCTGGCCTGTGAATGAGGAAACAGCGGGCACCCAGCTTCCTCACTCAGAGCTTTCAGGAGCCGATACTTGCCTCCTTTGCTTTTGCCCCAGGCCATGAAGAGCACCAGCCCGCCCCTTTGGGAGTAATCCCCGAATGTATGTATATGTGTCTATGTGCGTGTGTACATGTGTATAGGCACACACGCACATATGTACACACTCAACTTCTCTGGGCTCCACAGATCCGGTCAGGGGTCACGGCTTCACCTGGGTGAGGGGTGGTTCAGAGCACAGAAGGTTCCTGTCCAGAGCACATTGGTAACTCCCGAGGGGACTGGCCAGCACATTCTGTGCCTCCACAGTCAGATTTCCTACACTTGGGAACTTGCAGTTAGAATCAGGTTCTAATGATTACTTCCCAGGATCTTTTTTTGGGGAAGACCTTTCCAGAGTAGGATGGTTCCCTAAATTGCCTTTAGTCTTCGGGTCTGCAGAATTTTTCTGTAAACGGCCAGAGAGTCCCTTATAGCTGCTCAGCCATGGCCAGTTCAGAAACCTGGGAGTGTGGCCGTGTTCCACTGAAACTTGGTTTACAAACACAGGCAGCACGCCAGATTTGGGATATTGCTATAAGTGATGGGCCTCGGCATCTTCCAGAATGAGCCCGTGGTCGTGACATCATATGAGTGGAAAATGGATATCTCTAGGGAGCAGTAGTCCCACAGACTGGGTCCAAAAGGTACTCGGCTTCATCTACGTAGCTTTTATGATTTTTTTTAAATTTTTTTTTTAAGTAAGCTTAAACTCATGACCCTGAGATCAGAAGTTACATGCTCTACTGACGGATTCAGCCAGGTACCCCTCAAAATTTTTTTATTTTATTTTTTTCAAGTAAGCTTTATAGCCAACATGGGGCTTTTAAAAATTTTTACTTTTATTTCACTTTTTTTTTTTTAAAGTAAGCTTTGCTTTTAGCTTGTTTTTGGTGATGATGGCTTCTAGAGCTTCGTTTACCTTCAGAACTGGGAAAACCCCACATCAGTGATCATTTTGAGTGCACACAGGTAGCTTCATTCTGCCGTCCTACCCGAAGTACCCGTGAGGGAGGACTACATCAGCTACTTTACCACCCCACGCAAAGAACTTCACGCTCACTTGGAAACAAATCTAGTATTGTATTGTCTTTATCAGAGCAAGCATGGTATTAGAGCGAGCTTGCTTTCCTTCTGGGGCCTGGACGGTACTGATGTCACAGTCCCCCTGCTTCCCCCCTTCCCTCGGAGCAGGCTGGCTGGCAGCCATCTCAGTCAAAGCGGCTCTGGCCAAATTTTGTGATTAGTGATGTGAGAAATGTATTTTATTTTGTGATTAGTGATGTGAGAAATGTATCTTAATTTCAGTTTAGGCGGACAGCATAAACTCTGGGGGTGACTTAGTCTCATTAAGACTGAAGTTGCCTTCATCTTCAATCCAGGAGTGCCTCCTACAGCTATAGGGCTGTGGAGCCATTAGTATAGAGGGACACACACCCCCATAGACCATGTAAGAGGTAAGAACATTATGTACGGAAACTTAGCACTGACCAGCTAGCTGACCGAGCTCCGTAGACCTTGTTGGCAGAGCTCTGGGCCTTTCTTCTTAACACAAATATTATCAGCCCCCTAAAGCCTGGCTCATTGGTACAGATCACGCTCCTGTCACTTTTCCTCACAGATCAAAAGAGTTTTGCCAAGTCTTTCAGATTATTAGCACCTCCCAACAAATCCTAGAACTCTGCTTGCCACCAGCTCACCGGTCTCAGAATGCATCTGACTCCAGACAATCCAAGAGCTTTCTGAGTTCTACGTTCAGCATTGTTCTGCCCCCAAGCCTTTGTGCGCCCCAGCTTTTTGCCAGCATGGGGCAAGGAATCAGCCTTTATTGTTCCATTGTTTCCCTTCTGTGGACTTCCTTTTCGTCCCCGCTTCCTGTTGTTCCTTGCTCCACATCAAATAGCAACGAAGGAAAGAGAGCTGGGAGATGAAAAGACCCTTCGCTCCGTCCCCCATGGGCGACGCCTATCTGTTGTTTTGACGTGATTGGTTTCCATCTCAGGCGCGCTTCCTACCAAGTGCCTCACTCATAGAAGTGCCCTAATACCCGGCAGGCCTCTGGCACCACCGTCCTGACGTACTGTCTGATCCGCCCTCGTCAAAAATGGAAAGCTGTTCACTTCTCTCCAGTTGCAATAGGTGACCGCATCTGGGGATAGGGAGCCTGACGGGATGACTGGATCTAATCCTGCTTCCTCCTGCTCTGTCTGGCTCTAAGACATCCATCCATACCCCAGCTTCAGGTACTCTCTGCTTGAGTGTGCAGGCGATTGGTTTTACAGAAATCATATTTATACCTTTTGTATGCTACAGAAATAAAAAAATAATTTATATAAAAATGTGAATGTCACCAGTCTTCTGTGCAAAGTCCCATCCCTTACGGAGTTCCCATTCTGGAATGTTCTGGAATAACCATTTTCATCCTGTGAATCAGGATGCTGTCATCCCAGGATAGCAAGAGTCTGCAGACTCAGAAGTCTGTCTCATCATATTCGTGACACCAAGGATTTTCTAGATAGATGACGGAGCCAAGAACTGAGCAAAGGGAGGGGGCCACAGAAGGGTGGGGCTTATACTGTTCTAGATACCTGCACCCATCAGCCTCCTGGGTCTTCTTTGTTGGCATCGGTTACTGATTCAATATCTAAAACTGAAGTAGACCCTGTCCCTTGCCTCTGAGCGTTCACATTTAGAGCTACCTTACAGAGACAAGTAGAAAAAAAAATTATGTGTTCACAAATCTTTACTAGGCCTTCCTGCTCTTATCAGTGTCACAGTGAAAATGAGTCACATGGAAGGAAGCAGGAAGAGCATAAAAGTCAGGATGAGAGCTGGAGTCAGAGTTTAATTCTTACAGCTTGGTTTTTCTTTTTCACATGGCTCTTTTTGGCTATGGTGCACAGCTGGCTAAACGGATAATTTATGACACAATTCTTTGTATACTTTTCAGTGACCAGGAGTAATATCAATGCTTCAGTGGTCATTGACATGAAAGATATCAGCAAGTGGTTTTTAAAAATCTAAAACAGGCCTACAAAAGGTTCCTTTTGATCAGAAGTTTAGCAGATCACACAACTAGCATCAATTCAGTTTCTTTAAACAACATTATAGGTACAGAAATAAAGCAACAGTTTGAGCCAAAACCCAGGGTTTGACCCCTTTTATGCTGGTGATTTGCCATGCGCCTCTTTCCTCCTCTATATATTGAGAGGTCTTGAACTATATGATCTTCAGTTCTTGTATACAGTTCTCCCCACTCATGCTGACAACAATGTGGAATTCCTCTACTTGCATTTGGAACCGAACTCTCTGGTTATCTTCTGGACAGCATCATGCCTTCCATAGCTGAAGATATTGCTGGCAGGAGTGCCAGAGATCCTAGGAAAGGATCTCGGGTGCTTACGCTAGGGAACTGGAGAGGGCAGATTCTGAGTATGTCTTTGGTGGGGGATTCTGGAATGCTAGGAGTGCACAGTGTGGGAGAGTACTCACGCCACTTGCCTAATGGCTGCTTCCTTCCAGTCTGTAGCCTGTTTTAATCTTCCCCATGCGAACCTCAGCTAGCGGCTTGCCAAGGACTAGCCAGATCCTGTCCCACCCCTCAGACACATTTCTTGACCACTTGATCGTTTTACCTTCTCTCCCCACTTTGGTTGCCTAGTTGTCATAGTTGATATATGTTCCTTAAAAGTCTCACAGACTCTTATCTGCAAAAAGCCAGGGATACCGCAATAAATGAAGGATTTGCCACTGGTCCTCAGAATTTAGGGAAGACTTTATTAAACCACACATGGATTTGTGGCGCCACCTACCGACCAAGGATGCACATTACAAGTGCATTAAAATGAAAAGCGCAGGTTCTGTAAAGTCACAAAGGGCTCAGTGACTTCAACAACCGGACCAGGTTATCACATATTTGGAAAGCACCCTTGTGCTTCGGTGTGACTCTCCTGAAGGTCCTAGAATAGTAATATTTCTGGAGTTTGGAAGTCACTAGAGGTATTCCAGGTAAAATGCCGGCACTTGGTATAGGTTTGTGGCAAACACCAGTATCACTTTTATTAACATCCTTTTAAAATGGAGCAACATGGGTGCCTGGGTGGCTCAGTCATTAAGCATCTGCCTTCAGCTCAGGTCATGACCCCAGGGTCCTGGGATCGAGCTCCACATGGGCTCCCTGATCAGTGGGAAGCCTGCTTCTCCCTCTCCCACTCCCCCTGCTTGTGTTCCCTCTCTCACTATGTCTCTCTGTGTCAAATAAATAAATAAAATCCTTTTAAAAAATGGAGCAACACATTTTAGATTACATTTTTAGCCATTCAGTTATAGAAAATGGTTTATATGCACTCACTCATAAAGAAATTCTAGATGGTTTTCCAGGGGCTATAATGAGAGGAAAGAAAAATAGAATAGTTTAACTGGGAAACTAAACATTCAGGTTCTAGTCTCAGCCCTGACCCTACCTAACATTCCTTACTTTGTACCCATCTCTCTATTTCTACATGAACAGCCTAGGTAAAAAATGCCCCTGATGTTATGGAAACTTTGGAAATATTTCAAATGTGAAATGGGCCTCCATGATTTTTTCTGGCTCTGCTTAGTCTTTTGGTCCATCAGGCCCAAGCTCCTTTCATGGAGTTCTAGAGCTATGGCCCAAGAGTCTGGAGGGAAGAAAAGAGAGAAGGCCCCAGGAAGGGCGAAGCTGGTGGGGGCCACGGTGGGAGTGGGAGTTGGAGTTTTCCTGGTCTGTTACCACCATTTATTACACAATTTGGTTTAATATGGTGGTTCTCAAGCCTCAGAGTTTTAACATCTAGTTAGGTGCTATCTACCCAGATTTTGTCCCTTATTATGATTTCCAAAGATTCAAAAAGAATCCAGTGGTTCTTTTCTGTAGTCTGGGGGCAGGAAGGCTAAAGAAGAACGACCTGAGAGGAGAGTGGCAGGCAGAGGAGGGCTAGGAATTAGATTGAAATTTTTAAAATGGGGCAAATATATAATTTCTAGGGTATAAATGCACATCAGGACAAACTATATCCATATAAGAGAGAAATTTGACCTTAAAAAATAGGTCCTCTCTTTGCCTCAAGTCAATTTTATGTTATTCTGTATCAGATATACAGAGATACAAATTCTAACATTAATAATTTCATATGGTCTAAAAGAAATTTTAGGGGGCACCTGGGTGGCTCAGTTGGTTAAGTGTCTGCCTTTGGCTCAGGTCATGATCTCAGGGCCCTGGGATCGAGCCCCACATCGGGCTCTCTGCTAAGTGGGGCATCCGCTCTCCCTCTCACTTTCCCCCTCTCTCAAATAAGATCTTTTAAAAAACTACAATAAAAGCCTATTCCCATATCTGTTCCCTTCTTTTTCCCTTGCCCTGTTTTCTCCTGTAGTTAACTCTTTTTAGTTTCTTTCTAGTGTTTCATTATGCAGAAATAAATGCATTTGTAATTCCCCAACCTTTTTGCACAAAATATATAGCATACTATGTACTCAGTCCAATAGCTTGCTTACTATACCCGGAGATAATCCCCTCTCAGTAAACGCAGGCTTTCCTCATCCTTGTTTAGGCGCCACAGTATTTCACTGTGGGACGTACCATAGTGTTTTTTAACTAATCTCCTCCGTATGGATAACTTGCACATTAAGAAATTTTATCAGGGGGGACGCCTGGGTGGCTCAGTCGGTTAAGCGGCTGCCTTCGGCTCAGGTCAGGATCCCAGCGTCCTGGGATCGAGTCCCACATCGGGCTCCTTGCTCGGCAGGGAGCCTGCTTCTCCCTCTGCCTCTGCCTGCCACTCTGTCTGCCTGTGCTTGCGCTCTCTCTCTCTCTCTGACAAATAAATAAAATCTTAAAAAAAAAAAATTTTTATCAGGGGAAGAGGGGGGAAAAAGAAATTCTATCAGTGTCTTTTGAATATATGCAATGTTCCGGGGACCCGTGTTACCTATTTTAATCCTCTTCTTTTTCCTTCTTCATACTCAGTCACTGCCACAACGTGACACCTTTACGCTGGGCACTCCCACAGCCCTGAATCCTTCCCTGGGCTCTGCCAGTGTCCCCGCCGCACCCCACCCCCTCCCGCCGCCTGCTGAGCGGCTCCCAGAGGATGGTCCTCCGCTGAGGTTGCAACGTCCTACACAGTAGCCACTAGTTGTGTGCGGTTGTTTACATTTAAATCAAAATAAAATTCCATTCTTCTGTCAGGCTAGCTGTGTTTCAAGTTCTCGGGAGCCGCATGTGGCTAGTGTCCACTGCACTGGACGGCGCAGATAAAGAACGTTCCACACGGAAGTTGTTCCTTGCCCAGCTCCCTCATTTGACTGTCAGTCTCTCCAGGGGCAGGGATGGGGATTTTTCTCCGTTTCTCCTTGGTGCCTCCCTAGCGCAGTGCCAAGGACATCATCTGTGTTCAGTAAATGCGGAGTGGGAAGATGAGTGATGAGGACACTGGGCCCATGGTCTCAGTGTGCCCAAGGCTACAATCAGCATGTGCCTGAGCTGTTATTTGAACCCAGACCGTTTACGTGAATTTTCAAATGATTGCTTCAATCGCTACTGAAAAGGACACTTGTAACTGAGTAAGAGTGGAGAAAGCTTTTCCTTCCTTTTTCTTTTTTTTCCGGAAGTCTTAGAGAGCTGATCCTAAAGATCCCCTGGGAACCTCTGAGAAACTCTCACGTGAGAACTGGGTGGGGAAGGCCCCAACCTCGGGGCCTCTGGAAAGCAACGGTTTGTTTTGGGCTGTAAATACACTGCGTTAGTTTGCAAGGGCCGGGCCGCCAAAGCAAACCACCACAGACTGGGTGGCTTAAACGGAAGTTGACTTCTCACAGTTTGGGGGGCTTAGAAGACAGAGATCAAGGGGTTGGCCTGTTTGGTCTCTCCTGAGGCCTCTCTGCTTGGCTTGCAGATGGCGCCTTCTTCCTGTGTCTGCACATGGCCCGCCTCTGGGAGCGGCCTGTGTCCCTCCTGATCTCTCTTCTAATAAGGGCATGGGTCAGCTGAGATGAGGGCCCACCCTAAACACCCTCTTAAACACCTCTTTAAAGACTTATCTCCAGATCCACTCATACTCTGAAGTACTGAGGATTAGGACTTCAATGTGTGAATTTGGGGGAGACACAATTCAGTCCGTTGCCTCTCCGGTTCCCTAAATAGTCCTAGAGTCCATCCTTCCACATTCTTCTTTGACGAAGAGATAACAGAACTTATATTCTGCTTATCAAATTACAGGCTGCCTTCACTCAATAGAGAAAGAAAGATGGCAAACACCTTTGGTAAAGGTCTGCTTTGTTCTTCAGAAGACAAGATGCACTTCGGTTGATACGGAGTGAGAAGTCTCCTTAGGGAAAAGCAAACAGAAGTATGGAGAGGTTGAAAAAGGAGAAGGAACCCGAGTTCCAGGCACCCCCAGCCACAGGAGGAGTCAGGCACATTGACAGTGTTGCTGGTGGGCGGGGGGCCGGCTTTGGAGCAGTGTACGGTGCCTTTTACCTAGCAGCTAGGGAACCATCTTCTCCTTGTCACCTTGTTCTTAGGCCATCAAATCCAGTTGCGGGTGGTTTTTAAAAAAAGATGTGACGAAATTAGGGAGGGGTTCTAGTCACACTATTCCCCACCCCCCACTGTAAAAGTACCAGTTTGTTGCATATAGAAGGCAGAAGACTGAAATACAGAAGACTAAAGAAGGAAATAATAAAACCCGAAACCAAGGTAACATTGTATATCAACTCCACTTCAGTAAAAATATAAAGAGTGAAAATGAGAGGGTGCCTGGGTGGCTCAGTCTGTGAGCGTCTGAGTCTTGGTTTCGAATCAGGTAATGATCCCAGGGTGGGGAGATTGAGCCCTGAGTCTGGCTCTGAGCTCAGTGGGGCAGTCTGCTTGAGAATCTCTTTCCCTCACCCTCTCCCTACCCCCCTTCTTGCTTGGGCACACATTCTCTCTCTCTGATACATAAATAAAATCTTTTTTTAAAAAGGAATAAAAATCGGGGCACCTTGGTGGCTCAGTGGGTTAAAACCTCTGTCTTCAGCTCAGGTCATGATCTCAGGGTCCTGGGAAGCATTGGGCTCTCTGCTCAGCAGGGAGCCTGCTTCTCTTCCTCTCTCTCTGCCTGCCTCTCTGCCTACTTGTGATCTCTGTCAAATAAAAAAACAAATAAAATCTTTAAAAAAAAGAACGAAAATGAGAAAATAAAAAATCCAATTACTCTTCAACCTGTCAGAGGTAATCACTCTAAAATACTTCCTAATATATTTATTTTTTTTTAAAGATTTTATTTATTTATTTGACAGAGAAAGAGCGAGAAAGAGAACACAAGCAGGGGGACTAGGAGAGTGAAAGCGGGCTCCATCCCAGGACACTGGGATCATGACCTGAGCCAAAGGCAGATGCTTAATGCTTAATGACTGAGCAACCCAGGCAATTTATTTTTCAATTTATTTATTTTTCAAAAATTTTTTCAATTTTACTGAATTTTAATTATTCAATTTATTCAAATTATTCAAATTTATTTTTCAAAAACAGGATTATCCCACATACTGCTCTTAGAATCTGTATTTTCACTTATATAGTGAACAATGTTTGTCTGGTTTACTTTGAAAAATCTTGTTATTAATAACTGAAAAGAATTCCATCACATAGATGTGGTTGAACTCGTTTAAAACATATAGATAATTTGTTTAACCATGACCATGCAGGTTCAAAAAACAAAATTTATTAAAGGAGTGTAAATAATACCAAACCACATGTGATAAAAATAATATAAATGTTTACTTAATTTTGGAGTATAGACAACTCAAATACACTCGCCACATGAACCCCAGCTCTGACGGCAGCCCTGCCCTCTTTCAGCACCATTCAGCATGAAGCCTGCGTGAGATGCAGCCGTAGGACTGGGTGGTGTGGTCTGGCTCACTAAGAAGTGAGGTGAGTTGTGGATTATAAGGTGTCATTTGATGGGAGCCATATGTATCTCTTCTAGCTTGATTCAGACAGATGCAATACTTCCACCAACAGATTCATTCCTGAGGGTTACTGAAACCTTAAGAAAGGTTTTACCCCTAGTAGGGGCAGGGCATTTGTATTAAGATCAGTCAGTCTTGAACCTTCAGAATTTCCAAGTCTGAGAACTTTAGCCAAAGGGACCACGACAGCCTAGGAAGTGAGATTCCTGAAGGTGTAGGACTTTCTAGAAGCCTGTAAGGGGATGGACCAGGAGACAGGGCTCCTGAAGGCACACTATTCTAACCTGGGTCATTTAGGGTCTCAGAGACTTAAGATTTGGAGGGAATAAGCCAATCTGATCTCCGAATTTCCTCTCACCAATCTGGGCTGGACATGACACTCTAAGGTTGCTTTATCGTCTCCCGCTTGACTCTGTCCTGCCTTCCTAGAAACCTCTGAACCTTGGCTGGACTCAGCTCCCAGCTAACTTATTTCTCCTGGCGTTTGAATTTTTACCTCCGTGAATGGCACCACCAATTGTTTAGCTGTCAAAGCTTAGTGAGTTTGGTTTCCTCTCTCACCCTCACAGCCAACCTAGTTACCAATTCTTGTTGATTTTGCCTGTGGACTGTTTCTGAGACCCTTTCCCTCATGGTCAAGCTCAGGAGCACGGCCTGAACTTAGGGCACCCTGACTTCCCAATCCACCAACACCATGGCCAGAGGGGTCTTCTAACACTCCTATGGATTATGCCACACCTGCGTCAAAATGGCCTTCCCGATGCCCAAACTCTTGAGCATGGGATTCAATGGTCTCCACAACCTGGCACCCACTTACTGCAATCTATTCTTCCAGCTCACCAGTTTACAAGACTCTTCCTGAACACCCTGGGTGTATGCACTGCTCTATCTTTGCGGCTCTTCTGCCCAATTTAAGTTCTCGTTTATCCTTCAAGAGCTGGCAAATGCCGCCTCTGTAACTGGGAATTCGTTGTTCCTTCCCTCGGGTTCCCTTTGAACTCGGTATGATTGTCCTCCCACCTAGATTGCAAACTTCTTGAGGGTGGGGACCTATCCCTTGCACCTAGCATGGTGCTCAAAGTCAAAGAGACACTCAGCAAATAATTATTGCATTAGATAGCCAGTGTTTACAGTGTGTACTTCCTTGGGTGCCTATATACTGCCCTGCAGTCTTTTCATGTATGTGAGGTGTGACTGAGCCCTGATGTGACTCATTGTTGATGAAGCATACCAGAATTTATGTAATCAAACCAGAGCTGCTTCCTTCAAAATCTTCACTTTATGAGATGGAATCCTTCATCCGGCCATGCTGTCATCCCTCCAAACACCTTTGGAGCACTTCTCTCTTGGAAACAACTTTGGCATCCATAGTACTTTCTTTGGTAGCTTTTTTGGTTTCTATTTATTCAGCATTGATTAAGTGTTTATCTATCCCAGGCACCAGGCTGGTGGGGGTGAAAGATAAGATAAATCAGACATTTACTCTGTCTTCAAAGAAGTTTCTGTTCGCTAACAGAGATAAGATCTGGATTACCAACAAGATGCAAGGTGAAGTGATAATGTTCCCTCAGGGTTGGATCTGATTTTTGGAAAAAGCCAAAAGTCCATTGGTTTCAGCCTCCCAACAAAGGGAAAGACAGAGAGGTCTGTGATAACACACTGCTTTGAGCCAATGTGTTCTCAGCACTTCCGAAAAGGAGCCCAGCACGTTTCCAGCACCCCTCTGCCCATCCAGACTAAACTGACTGGCTCGTTCGTTTCAAACCCAGATCCCCACCTTGTGGCAATGCTCTTCTACGTACAGAGTGTTTCCAGCTAAAGCTAAGCTCTTTGAGGTCTTATTTTCATATTTGTTTTCACAGCATCTGGGTGACACCTTATATATGTCGGATAAATAAATATTCATTGAGTTACTGAGCCCAAGAGGTGTCTCCCCGTGCCACACGGACTTCACACCGAGTGTCCTCTCCCCATGAGCTTTACTCTCGTGGTAGGGACAGATCCGCAAGGGACAGACGATAACGACCGAAAGGACCAACGCCGGGGAGGGCACGCGTGGGGGCACTGACGGCGGATCTGGGACCAGAGCCCGGGAGTTCCTGCTTCCTGGTTCCGCGGAGCGAGTGTCCTTTGGTGGGAGCCGCGGGGAAGGGAGCAGCCCTTCCTGCGCGTCGGGCGCCCGCCCCTTCCCCGGCCTCCCAGGGACTTGTGCGGAGCGGCGCCGGCCGGGGACGCCGAGGGTGGCAGGGCCACTCACAGGACCCTCCTCCCCCCCAACCCGGTTATGAGGAAGGCTTTCAGCTCCTGGGAAAAGCAGTCGGAGACTGGGCCAGGACAGGCAGGAGCCCGGGGGCTCCGGGGCGAGGAAGAGAATCGCGGCCGGGAGATCCAAGGGAAAGTCCGGGCGCCGGGCAGCGGCGGAGGCCGCGTCCAAACCGAAGGGTCTGCACCGCCCCGCCGCCGTCCCGCCGCCCCGCAGCGCGCGCGCCTCCCCTCCCCCGCCGGCCCCGCCCCCGCCCCCGCCTGGCCGCCCCCTCCCCCTGCCGCCCAGTCTCCTCCCCGAGGGGCCCGGGGCAGGGCCGCCCCTCCCTCCCGCTCCCTCCCTCCCTCAGCGACGCGCATCTCATACCAGCCCTCATTCCGCACATTCCGGGCGTCCTCCTTTCAAACTCCAGGCCAGGGGGCGGGCAGGGCCCGAGCTCCCGGCTCCCGCCGCCCGCGGCCGCGTCCCCCAGGTGAGTGGCGCCCGCCCCGCCCCGCGCCGGCCCCTGGGCCGCGTGCGCCGCCGCTCTTTTCTTCCCCCGTCGCCCTTCCCGCCCCGGACCTCTGGGCCCGGCCGGCGCCCCCCTGCCCTCCCTTCCGCCGCTGGCCCCCGAGCTGCCTTCCTCTAGCCGGTTGACTCACTCCTCCAGGAATAGGGAGCTCCCGTGCTTTCCCGTCAGTCCCATTCTGGGAAAACTCCTCCCTCGGCGCGCTCCGCTCCGCTCGGCTCGGCTCGGCGCGCCAGCCCCCGGCGGCGGCGAAGCGGCTGCGGGCCGGCGCGGGGAGGGCTCCGGCCGGCCGCCCGCCCTCACTCCTCCCTGCCCGGCCGGTGGCCCTCCGGGCCGCCGCGGGGCTCGGCGTGCTGCCCCCTGTCGTCCCGCAGTGCCGTCGCCGCCCCCGGCAGCTCAGCGGAGTTGCGGCGACGAGTTGGGGCGCGCGGGGGACCCCGCGGAGCGGGCTTAGCGCCTCCGCCCCACCTTCCCGCACCCTGGGACCGGTAAGGCTGCGGCGCGGGCGCTCGAGGACCGGGCCGGAGGGCTGGCGTCGGGCGGGGCGTGGGGAGCTCGCCCGGCACGTGGAGGCGGCGTGGACCTCGGGCTGGGGCTGGCCCGGGGGTGGTGGATGAGAGGGGCTTCGCGCGAAGGGGATCCCGGAAGCCGAAGTCTCCCAGCACCCCTGCCTCGTTTCTGCCGGGCCCTTTTCTGACTTGGGAGAGCGAGTCCTGAAGGTAGTGGGTGGGCTGGTGTGAATGCCGAGGCTTTGCGCAAGTGGAGGAGAGCCCTCCGGAGGGTCCCCTGATCCCCGGGGCTGGAGAAGCCTGTCGTACTCCACGGTGGGGACCAGCCGGAGGGAGGAGAGCTCCCAGACCCGGAGCGCGCCTTTCCCAGGGACACAGGCTCCGTGCCCATGGGTGAAAAGGGGATTCCGGTCACACACAGTGGCTGTCTGATGCGTTCATGTGACCGCCCGACTGTCCCCTCTCCCGAGCTTTGGGTGTATGTGACGGTGCCAGTAGGCGTATTTGTATGTGTTGAACGTGAGTGTGTTTCCACTCGAGAAGAGTGCTGTCTGAAAGTCTGAGTGTCTCTAAGTTCTTGTGCAATGCCACGTCTGTATGTACGTGTATTTCTCGGAGGATGTTGGTTCTGGGCAGGACTGTTTTTCCTGCCTGCATGACCATGGGCAAGAGACCGTGTCTCTGTTGTATGTGTGCAGGGATAATTGCACTGTGGTTGCTCGAGTGTGTGGTCCCCAGGCTCCATTCGCCCTGGACTGGACAGAGCTGGAAGGAAGCTGTCCACACCTGCCTCCTCCAGGCAGCTGTCTTTCTGAGGGCGAGTGGGTTCTGTTCTTGCCTGAAACAGTCCAGAGAGCAAGGTGGGAGAAGACTAAATGAAACTGAGTTCTTTGTCTAGTGGTGATGGGATGGGTTGTTGATAGTGAGAAGTGGAGATGTTTCTTTTTTTTTTTTTTAATTTTAATTTTTTATAAACATATTTTTATCCCCAGGGGTACATGTCTGTGAATCGCCAGGTTTACACACTTCACAGCACTAACCATAGCACATACCCTCCCCAATGTCCATTACCCCACTGTCTTGAATCTTGAGAGGTGTGTGGCCGGTGCTTTTCAAGTTGGCCCTGAGGACAAAGAGAATGGGTGTATACCAACCTGAACTTATTTTCTGCTGGTCCACTGTCCTTGGAGCTAGCTACCCAGCAGTCAAATGGGAGAATCCCAATTCTTTGCTGTGGGAAGGGAAGGGAGTAACTGCGCACATGCTTTAGTGCCGGGCAAGGGAGGGAAGGGCTGCCTCTAATTTGCTAGTGGACCTGCAGGAAGACACTTCTGGGTGTCTCTGGTTTCCGCATCTCTTCCTTTCTGTTTTGCTTTTTTGTTGTTGATGTTCTTTCTCTATTTGAGGTTTTTTGTCATTTGAAATTATTTTAGAGGCAGAAATTGGGCAGGGAGGGAGCCACGGCTGTCCTGGAGATTGGCAGAAGTGACATAGTATGTGATGGTGTTGGTAGGAGGGCACTGGCAGATCGGTACAGAGTTCTTTCTTCATTCCCACAACAAGGTGATGAGTAATGTCGAGGACTTATTGGAAGGAAGAAACACGACACTCTCAGAGGGGTGGTGGCTGATAGCTGCTCCTTCATGCTCCCCCCCCACCAGCGGGGGGGTGCAGATGATTCAGTGAGAGCCACCTCACCTGCTTAGACCAGGTGTGCAGCTAGATCTTTGAAGGCATCAGGTCTCAGGGCAGCATTGATGGGATAGAAAAGATACAGATTTGGGGCTGGACGTACTGGGGTGCAAATCCCAACAGTCAGTTAACAATTGTTAAGGCCCTCAGGCTAGTTTCCTGATGAGTAATATGGGGGGGGGTAATTAATATCCATCTCAAACACATCTTTGTTGTGAAAATTGGGTGTTTGCCAAGTACCCAGCACACTGTATGGCCCATTCCAGACTCAGTAGCCAGTATGTCCTAAGCATATTTCGGCATGGAACCTCTTTTTTTCCTGAGAACTTCTCTGAACACCCTTTGACAAACCCTGCCCAGTTCATTTGTGTTTACTTAGCAAACAGGAATTGAGCCTTTGCCATAGGCCAGACCCTGTATGATGTTCTTCATCCTTAGGAACCAGGGTAGCTGGTGGCCCAGGTGGAGGTGGAGGCAGGGCTTTGTCCTGGGGAGCATAGCTCCTTTGCTCTAACTCCAGTTTTGCCAGGGTGAACCTGCTGAATGTCATTGGACGCTCTGACATTAGCATCTAACCCCTCATTTGAAAAGACAGGGACATTCCTGGGTGGCTCAGGCAGTTAAGTGTCTGCCTTGGGTTCAGGCCATGATCCCGGGGTCCTGGGATGGAGTCCTGCTTCTCCCTCTGCCTGCCGCTCCCCCTGCTTGTGCACACACGCGCTCTCTCTCTCTCACTCTGACAAATAAATAAAAATCTGAAGACAGGGAAACTGAGACAGGGAAACTAGTGGGTCAGTAACTTGCTTAAGATAGCACAACCAGTGAGTGACAGAGCTGGGACTAGAGCCCGTTCTGTTCTCACTGCACATTCTGTCTTCTCCTCTGTGGATCCCAATGCTCAGACCCCCAGCCCCCTTCAACTGATAGGTGTGGGGGCTGGAGCGGTCTGGCTTGGTGACGTCTCCCATCTTGTGGCTCACATGGGAGGCAGTAATATTCCCTTTCGTCTCAGCAGAAAGCACAGAACTATAGAATCTGAGAATGCCGACTTGGGATTATATCTATATAAATAAATAAATAAATAAATAAATATCCCAGAGGACTCCTCTGGGGATATTTAAATGCACCCTCTGTTTGCCTCACTGGTTTGTACATTACTCGGCCAGGTGGAGAAGGGTTTCCCTGTCTTTCTAGATCTCCCGGGATGCATATGTTGCAACCTCCCTCAACTTCCATTCTGGAGTCTTGCAGTGGTGACCGGCACAGAGCCGTACCTGTTGCCTAATCAGCGGCTCCTCTCCTCCTTCTCAGTGCAAGTGGAGGACATGGGTCACCAGCTTTGCTTCATGGCTTTTCCTGTAGTCGATGTCAGTCTGGGGGCAGTGAGAAATTCAGGGCTTGTGAGGGTGGCTTTACCTTGCTTGTCTGGCTTTGCCCCCCATGACCCTTTGTTGGCAGGGGTTGGGACGACAGCTCCCTTTTAAAGCTCTGAAATTGGAGCTGAACAGCTGCTCTCTGGTGCCCCCCCCCCCCTCCAGGGGGTTTAGCCAGCTCAGGGGCCTAGGTGGAGGTGGGGGCAGGGCTTTGCCACTGGGCAGTGCAGTCTCCAACTCTGTTCTAATTCCAGCTTTGCCTTGACCTCTTCTGAAATGACAGTTCTCCCCTGCTTTCAGTTTTTCCATTTAGATATTAGGGGCATTCTAATCACCCCCTGGGTGATATGGTCCTGGAGCCTTCAGCTGATAGCAACTGGATCTTTGGGAACATTTCCACTGGAACTCCAGTCCCTAAGATGGGTGCCCACATCCTCCTGCCTTTAACACAGGCAGGTCCGTGGAAAGGCAGGAGAACCGGCCAGCTCCATCACAGTGCTGAGGGTGGGCGGGCCCCCATGGGTGGGGACCTGGCTTCCTTTGACCCAAACTTCACGGGAACAATAGACTTCAGAGGAGTCACCAGGGGCAGGAAATGGGAGCTGTGCTAAGGCAGGGTGACCCTCCTGTGGGATGAGATTGCATATCCGGCTGGCCGAAAGGAAAGGCAGGGTGTTGGGGGCAGTGCAAAGGGCACTGGGGAGGGCTGATGACACATAGGGTGGGCCTCTCCTTCCCAGGGGGCCCTTTACTTAGAGTGAAACCTTAGCTGCTTAGAGCCCATTATTTGGCAGAGCAGTCTGCTTTGTGCCTAACCAGCAAAGGTACTGTGGTGTCTGCCAGCGTCCGCTCATGCCAAGCTCACTCCTGCCAGAACCATGAATTCCCCTTCCCTTCAAACCCTTGAGAGGTCTTCGTGAGTTGTCCTGGCTGGGATAAAAGGCTAGTTTTGTTTCTTCCTGGCTGATCTCCATCTTGACTTTGAGCCTTGAGTAATAGTTGACGAGGGAGGCAATTTGTTCAGTAGGCAGAGCTCTGGGTAGGGAGGCAATAGGCCTGGGTCAGCTGGACAAGAACGTAAAGGGATTTTTAAATTTAATTTAATTTAATTTTTTTTGCTACAGTCAGAGCAATAAGATAACCAGAACAGGCAGGGGGAGATTCCTGCTTGAAGCATGTGGTGGATGATTCTAGGAGGCAGAGCACACTTCTGTTGCCTTTCTGTGAAGGAAGAGCAAGCAGACTTGGTGAGAGGGCTCAGGAGCAAGAGCAGGCTTTGGGAGAAGGGAGACACGGCACCGACTTGCCTTTTGTGAGTCCCGGTGGGTGGGTTCTTTTTTTTTTTTTTTTTTTTTTTTAAAGATTTTATTTATTTATTTGAGAGAGAGGCAGTGAGAGAGCATGAGCGAGGAGAAGGTCAGAGGGAGAAGCAGACTCCCCGTGGAGCTGGGAGCCTGATGCGGGACTCGATCCTGGGTCTCCAGGATCATGACCTGAGCCGAAGGCAGTCGTCCAACCACCTGAGCCACCCAGGCGTCCCATGGTGGGTGGGTTCTTACACATCAGGTCTGGGGGTCCTGCTAGCCACTGCAGGCGTAAGCAGAGACTCCCTCTAGGATCTGGGAGGGGCCCTGTGAAATCAGAGGGGGAGGTGGCTGGCGGGGGCACAATGATAACTGCTGTTACCATTTTTCCTTCATATGGGCAAGAACTGGAAATGGCAGGCTGGTAAGCTTCTTATTGACGAAGGGACTCCAAAATGGCATTGAGAGAACTGCTCGCTGACACGGTTACCCCACCAAGTCTTGGAAATGTCATCTAGTTGAGGTTGGCGGAATGCTTAGTAAGGCCGTGGATCTCATGATTTTTCTTGGGTCCAAGAGAAATGAATAGGATTGGGCTGCTGCAGCAGTGACGTGGATTCGTAGCTGGTGGAAGGGCCACCCTGGCTGCTCATACTGAGCTCACGTTGCCATTGTGGGGGGAGGTGAGGGGGGAGGTGGAGGTCTCCAGTGATAGGCCACAGGGCTCTCATTTGGGCTTTGTCCTCTTTCAGTTCTGTGGGTGTCTGGGACAGCAAGCAAGGAGGACAGAACCAGGATTCAAAGTCATCTTAATTGTCTAAATGCTGAGATTAAGCAGCAACAGGAGATTTGAAAAACCATTTTTTTCTGTTAAGATTAATACATGCTCATTGTAGAAAACTTTTGTAAATTAAAGAAGGAAAAAAGGTACATAATGCCACAACTCAGGGATGAGCATGGTTAATATTTTAGCATATATCCCTCCAAATTTGTGTTCATGCAAATAAATTGATATATATTAACATAATTGGAATTCTACACTATCCTGTTTTTTTCTTCCTGAATACTATATAGTAAGTAATATCCCATATCATAAAAAATAATTTAAAGGCATAATTAAAAGGATCTGGATAATATTACCTTATATGAATACACCTTAATTTCTTTAACTGCACACTACCAAACTTTTTTTTAAAGAATTGAATTGCTTTTCAATTTTTATTTTTTAAAGATTTTTTATTCGTTTATTTGACACAGAGAGAAAGTATAAGCAGGGGGAGTGGTAGAGGGAGAGGGAGAAATAGGCTCCCCACTGAGCAGGGAACCCCATTCAGGGCTCAATCCCAGGACCCTGAGATCATGACCTGAGCCGAAGGTGAACGTTTAACCGACTGAGCCACCCAGGCCCCCCCCCCCCCCAGCTTTTTAAAAAGATTTTATTTATTTATATGGCAGCACACAAACAGGTAGCAGCAGGCAGAGAGAGAAGTGGGCTCCTCACTGAGAAAGGAGCCTGATGCAGGACTCGATCCCAGGACCCTGAGATCACGATCTGAGCCAAAGGGGGACGCTTAACTGACTGAACCATCCAGGCGTCCCATATCAAATGTTTTTGTAAGTTGTGTTCAATTTTTAGGCATTAAAAAAGTACTTGACATTGAGTAGTGTTAAATCTGTATAGTTCTCTCAAGATGAACTAAAAAAGATTTAAATATAAAATCCTGCATTTAGGTATGTACAGAATAGGAACTTACTATCAATTCTTGGGGGAGAAAAACTTGGGACTTTGGCTGATGAAGGAAGGGGAAGGGAAACGAGCATTTATTAAGCGCCTATCAGGTGCCAGTTCTAGACGTTTCTGCCTGTATCACCGTGTTTAATTTTCATGGCAGCCCCGTGAGATAGGGTTTGCTGGTTTGATTTTGTTTTGGTTTTTAACCTCTACAGAAGAGGAGGAAAATTGGGGCACCTGGGTGGCTCAGTGGGTTAAGCCTCTGCCTTCGGTTCAGGTCATGGTCTCAGGGTCCTGGGTTTGGGTCCGTGTCAGGCTCTCTGCTCGGCGGGGAGCCTGCTTCCTCCCTCTCTCTCTGCCTACCTCTCTGCCTGATGCTGATCTGTCTGTCAAAATAATAAATAAAATCTTAAAAAAAAAGAGGAGGAGGAAAATTACACAGAGATTAATTCTGGGGTTGGAGTTTGAACCCAGGTCAAACTGACTCTTCCCACTGCCCTGTTAAACCCGGAGCCTGTGTGGGGCAGTGGGGTGGTGGGGTCTGCGTCAAGAACCCTAGTCTGGGAAGCTCTGGGGTGCTCTGGCCACATTGGGAGCCACGTCCGGTTTCGGGGGTGAGTACATCCTGACCTGTTAAGTACTGAGCTTGTGGATACTGTCAGTGTCTTAGTAGAGGAGGGGTGGGGGGGTGGAACCTGTCGTGCCCTCAGGGTGCTGTCATGTCTCAGGGCCAGAGGGAAGACCCTCTTTGCAGCAAGGCTGGTGGGGTCTGTATGACCTGAAGTCCGTTTCACTCCGTGGCACTGCATGGCCCGTGTGGGAATTCATGATGCAGGACGATATACATAGAGCTTGCTGGAGCTGCTTTGGAGGAGAGGTTTCCCTAGTGAGTGGGAAATGGTGCCTCTGGGGCTTCTGCTGCCTCCACGTGGCCCTGGGCAGCAGGTGGGGCTTGCCCTAGGCTATGAGGGAGGGATTTTCCCACCTTGTGCTTCTGGGATTCCTGCTGGGAGGAGGTAAAGATAAAATAAACTCTCTCGAGTGGAGGCAAGGCTGAGACTGTGGGGTGGGTAGAGGGGTGGGTAGTAGCCATGTCTGAGGAGTTGGAGGAGACATCGTGGGGAGCTGTGGGAGCTCCTGCCTGGCTCCCATCATGCACCAGCTGAAAGAGCAGGTGTGAGGCTGGGGCAGGGGAAGGTGGGTAGTGGCCACAAGCACACACTCTAGAGCCATACTGCCTAATAGAAATATGGTGTAGGGGCACCTGGGTGGCTTGGAAGGTTGAACATCTGCTTTGGCTCCGGTCATTATCTCCAGGTCTTGGGATCGAGCCCCAAGTCGGACTGCTGGTTTAGTGGGGTGTCTGCTTCTCCCTCTCCCGCTGCCTCTCCCTCTGCTCATGCTTTATCTGTCTCAAATGAATAAATAAAATCTTCAAAAAAAGGAAAAAAGGGGCGCTTGGGTGCCTCAGTGGGTTAAGCCTCTGCCTTCGGCTCAGGTCATGATCCCAGGGTCCTAGGATTGAGCCCCGCATTGGGCTCTCTGCTCAGCAGGGAGTCTGTCCCCCCACCACCCCGCCTGCCTCTCTGCCTACTTGTGATCTCTCTATCTCTCAAAAAAATAAATAAAATCTTTAAAAAAAAAAGGAAAAAAGAAATATAGTGTAAGCCAGATAATTAATTTTAAGTTCTCTAGGAGCCACCTTTAAGAAGTAAAAGGAGGGACACCTGGGTGCTTCAATCATTTCAGTGACTGCCTTTGTCAGGTCATGATCTCAAGGTCCTGGGATCAAGCCCCTGCTCAGCAGAGAGCCTGCTTCTCCCTCTTCCTCTGCTGCTTCCCATGCTTGTGCTCACTCACACTCTCTCTGATAAGTAAATAAATAAAATATTTAAAAAAAATGCTCCCCACTATTAAGAATAAATGGGTTCCACACTTTAAAAAAATTTTTAAAAATATAAAAAGAAAGGATGCCTGGGTGGCTCAGTCTGTTAAACGTCTGCCCTCAGCTCAGGTCATGATCCCAGGGTCCTGGGCTGGAGTCCTGCTTCTCCCTGTGCCTACCGCTCCCCCTGCTAGAGCTCTCTCTCTCTCTGTCAACTAAATAAAGAAAATCTTAAAAAAAAAAGAAATTGGTAAAATGAATTTTTATAACATATCAAACAACTCTCTTAAATAGTATTGTTTAAATGTGCTATTGATAGTAAAAAAAAATAATGAGATAGTTTGTATTTTTTTTTGTACAAAGTGTTGAGAATCGAGTGTGCGTTTGACACTTAACAACATATCTCAGTTTGGACCAGCTGCTTTTCAAGGGCTCAGTGGCCACATGTGGGTGGTGGCTAGTGTTTGGGCAGTACAGATTTACAGCCAGCCTGCCTGGGTTTGAATCCCTTTTCTGCCAGTTATCAAGCTATGTGGCCTTGGGCAAGTTCTCTAACCGCACTGTGTCTTACTCTCCCCCTCTGCAAGTATTATTATAGAACCAACTTCCTACGGTTAATGTGAAGATTAAATTAGTTAATATTTGTAATAAGCTTAGTTTTTTACCTGGCACATACTAAACACTATCTATGTAAGTGTCCATCAAATAAATGACCCATAAATGGTCCTTAAACTCTTGACGGGCTAAGTTTGTTAGAGGGAGAGGCCAGGGATATGCTGGGAAGAACCCAGTCCTGGAGTGTCCCTGTGTGTAGGCTGTGCCTCTAGCCCGTAGTTCTATGTAATGAAATTGCCTTCAGATCAGATGGACCTAATCTACTGTTGCTGAAAAGAAGGCCCGCCTTCTGGAAGTGAGAAGAAATGTCAGCATCCCTATGATAAGACAGGTTCCAATCCAGCAACAGGTGTGTCCTGCTTGGGGCTTGGAACTGTGCTGGGTGGCACGGAAGAGGCAAAAGCATCTTCCAGAATGCTCCATCGTAAATTGCATGACGTCATGTTGGAATGGGGGGTGGGGTCACTTCCAGCACTTGGAGGTTTAAGCAATAGTCGTGCTGCTTATGCAAGAGAGGAAGCAGAGCTCTATCAGTGGCTTCCGATACCCTCCTCAAAGCTCTGCCAGCCCCGGCACTGCCAGCTTGCCTATCTTGGCATTGGCCCCCTCTGCCTGCACCTGCCTTCAGCCACTCCTCACGGGCCACAGAACACCCACTGTGTGCCTGGCACTGTGCCAGGTGGCAGCGGTAGAAATGTGGAACAGAGAAGACCTGGTCCCTGTCCTCCAGGGGCTTGCAGTCCAGTAGGGGAGGTAGTCTGAGTAGCAGACACTGAAGACCTGCGAGAGTAAAGAAGGGCCGGTCAGATGCCCAAATTAGTGTTGAGGGGATGTCTGGAAAAAGTGATTCATTCGATGGGGCTGGGAGGGGTCAGGGAAGGCTTCTCAGAGGAGGAGGCACTTGAGCTGGATTTGAAGGATGGGTAGGGTTTCGACAGCTCTGTGTGTGCGTGTGCGCTCACAAGAAGGAAGTGTGTGTGAGCAGGAGCAAGAGGTGGCAGGGGGAGAAACAGCGATACAGGTGAGAAGATAAGAAAAATGGTGATTTCAGAGTCATGGTCATAAAATTAGGGGAAGGGAGATAACTGAGCTTTAGGAGTGAAGTAGATTTGAGCCAGGTCCTCTGGCCAAAATGAGGAGGACTTTTTAAAAAAACTTATCTTTTAAATTCACATAGAGCAAAATTTACTCTTTCTGGTATACAGTTCTATGGGTTTTGACAAATGCAAAGTGTTGGGTGTCCCCCAGCACAGTCAAGATACAGAATGGCTCCCTCTCCCCCAAAGAGTCCCTCATGCTAACACCCCTTTGTTGTCTGTCCGTCTGTCCCCATGCCCCTGTCGCCACCCCATGCCTGTCCCCTGACAACACAGATCTGTTCACTCCTGTCATTGTGCCTTTTCAAGAATATCAGGTGGACTCATACAGTGTGTAGCTGTGTGTCTACTTGTTTTACTCAGCACGGTGCCTTGGTTCATCCAGTTCTGGGCATCAGTATCTTGTTCCTTTTTTTAATTAACATGTAATGTATTATTTGCTTCAGGGGTACAGGTCTGTGAATCGTCAGGGTTACACAGTTCACAATGCTCACCATAGCATAGCACATACCCTCCCCAATGTCCATCACCCAGCTACCCCATCCCTCCCCGCCACTCCTCAGCAGCCCTCAGTTTGCTTCCTGAGATTAAGAGTAACTTGTTCCTTTTTATTGCTGCATAGTATTCCATCATGCAGAGATCCTGCCGTGTGCTTACCCCGTCACTGGTGGAAGGCCTTTAGGCTGTTTCCAGCCTTGGTCGATTTTGAATAAAGCTGCTGTGAACATTGGTGTATGGGTTTCTGTGTGAATACAGGCTTTCATTTCTCTTAGATAAAGAGCAAGGAGTGGGATCGTGGGCTCACATGGTGGTGTATGTATGGTGGGTTAGGCCGTACGTGCCTAGCTTTCTGCACAAGCATACCGCTCTGCATTTCTACCAGCCACGAAGGAGAACTCTGGGGCTCTGTATCTTCGGCAGTGCTTGGTATTGCCCGCTTTCTTCTTGCTTCTGTCTGTGACATTCTAGTAGAGTTGTAGTGGCATCTCATTGTGGTTTTAGTTGAACATTTTTATGTGTGTGCTTATTTGCCATTTTTACAACTTCTTTGCTGAAACGCTTATCCAAATCTTTCACCTGTTTTTCTCTTGATGGTTATATTTTGAGAGTTCTTTAGTATTCTGGATACGAGTCCCTTGTTGGACGTGCGATTTACACATTTTTGGAGAAAATTCACTTAAGGAGAAATCTCCACAAGAAGACAGTGGGTGTGAGGGACTCAGAGCAAGGAAAGAGTTTGGTGTCCTGAGCCTTGGCCTTTCTTCCAGGGGTTGGGGAACACCTGGGGAATGACCTATGTGAAAGTAGAGAGGAGGAGGAGGGAACAGGGTCTTCTATGAAGTTCTTTTCCTGGCTGAGCACCTGCCCTCGAGTATGCTTCCGAATAGGAGGTACAGGTGGTTTCTTGCTTTGCTAAGTACCTGGTTTTCTGCTCACTCATGGCCCCCACCTCAAGCTGGGCCAGCCCCATCCAGAACAACAGATGCTTGTGCCCAGTCTGGGTTCCGACCATTCACGAGGCCTCGTTACCAAACTGGATGACCTTGCGTTCTGGAATGGGAGGTGGGGTGATTATTGGGCCCTCAGGGTAAGCCACTGGGTAGGCGTGTGGTTGGTGCAATAGAGAATCCATGTGGTGAGATTTCTGGGTCAGGGTGGGTCCTCTGTGTTGGTGACCTCAGCCTAGGGTCTGAGGGCTCTGGGCCATTAGGATCTCCAGAGCATTGCAATCTGCGTCTCTGTCCCTGTCCAGACAAGGGGGGCACCAAGGCCGAGGCATCCCACTTCTATGAAAGGTGACCCAGGGTAAAATAGGTGCGGCGACCTGCTTCTTGTTCAAGTCCAGGCCAGCCTGTTCCCTGTGCCGGTGTCCTGGCAGCTATCCACATTCTGGAGCCTCCATTCTTGCCAGGGGCAGGCCTTTTCCAGAGACGACTGAGGCCTGCGGGTGGAGAGAGGCCTGCAGGAGCCCTGTAGGTTCCCTGCAGCTCCCTGGTGCTCTGGACCTGGGGGCTGTTCCCCAGAGCTGAGAGCTTCTGCCTGGCTCCTGCCTGAACACGGTGTGCCCCCAGAGGCCCCCCTCCCCAGTGCCTCATGCTTCATGGGGGCCCAGTGTGGGCACACCCTTGGGTCCTGGCAGGGTGGGGTATGGTCAGGGGTCTGTGAGAGCTGCTGACTGGGCTGGGGAAGGCAAGCCTTTGTCGAGAGCACACTGGGCTCCCAGGAGTAATTGATGCAGGCAGTGTCCAGGGGGCATCACTGTTGGACGGGACTCAGTGGCAAGGTGCGTTAGGCAAAGACGCCCAAGTTCTGGGATCTACTTTGAGATCTGAATTTTCACAGGACAGGCTCACTTAAAGTGAAATCAGGTAGTTTGGTTCAGTACTTTTGCCTCTCTAGAACTTCCGTGACCTTTGCTTTATTTTAGAATCCGGAAGAAAGGCCCCAGGGAGAAAAAAGTGCAAGTCTCACTCTCCCCATCTTAAAAACAAACAAAAAGTAATGGCCCCACCCATCTCATGCCTTTATTATTATTATCATTACTTTTAAAACAGTGTTGGGTTTACAGAAGAATTGAACAGGAAATACGGAGTGTCTTCCCTTCTCCCCGCTTGCTTACTCCTCTCGTTGACGTCTTGCGTTGGTGCAGCGTAGTTGCCACGCTGGTGAGCCAGTACGGATCCGTGGTTTGTAACTGGAGTCCGCGGTTTACGTTGGAGTTCATTCTTCAGGTGTGCGTTCTGTGGGTTTTGACAAATGTGCATGTCACGTATGCACTCTTACAGTACTGTACGGAACAGTTTCACTGCTCTAAAAGTCCTGCCTCCGTGTACCCCTCCGTGATCGCCTGTGTTTGTGGTGCTGCCTTTTCCAGAAGGTCTCGTGGTTGTGCTCATACAGTGTGTAGGCAGCCTTTCAGGTTGGCTTGCGCTTAGCAAGATCCCTGTAAGATTTCTCTGTGTCTTTTAGACACTTGATAGCTCATTTCTTTTTATCTCTGAACAGTACTCCACTTTCTTACCTTTTCTTTGTGTGAGTGGGGGCGCTGAGGTCCCGACAGGGGAAGTAAGTCTATGGCAAGGCTGAGCCTGGAGCCAGTTTGCCTTCTTTCGAGAACCTGTTTGCAGGGGCTTCTGTGCAGGCACTGTGCCCAAAGCCCCTTCACCGCTTCCTTGGCCCCTTGAGTGGTGGTGAGAGGAGGCGGTGGACACCCACCTGCTGTGACCCACTTTCTGGATGTATTAGGCCTGGGCCCACTGACATCCACATCCCTGGCTGCTTGGAAGGGGTGGCTGCGGCAGAGTCCCAGGTCCAGCTCCTGGGAAGCTGGATCCCTGTCCTCATTTACCCTGCTGCCCTCCCGGGGTTGGGGGTCCTGGGGAATGGGTGGAGGGCTTGGGGCTGTATCGTTCTGTATACTCTTCAACTCTGAGTTACCTACTGCCCCTCCCTGCTGAGGCTCCTCCCACCGCGGGCTCCCTCTCCACCCTTACCTCCTCCTGTGCCCCTCCTTCCTCCTGCCCCTTTCCTCTCCACTGCTCCCCAGAGGGAATCATCGCTTCCTCCCTTAGCCCCCTGCATCATTCTGCCAAAAACCACGAATGTTTGAGAGCCCGCTGCTGTGCCTGCACGTGGGAGACAGGATTGAACCGAGTCCTCACAACAGTCCCATGAGGAGATAGCATTACTACCTCTGGAATGTATTTGCGGGGACAGGCCCGGAGAGGTCAATAGCTTGCCCAGGGACAGTGGCCAGTTGGAGGCCCAGCCAGGATCTGAGCCGGGCCTCTGACTCCTAAGCCCAGGTGGGCACCTCTGCCCCACAGCTCCCCTCTCCTGGCCTGGCAGGTTGCCTCTCTGTGTTGGGTTCCTCACGACATGCTGGTGGGGTGGTGGGGTCCTCCTTTGCCTTTTCTCTCACCCCTCCCCACCCCTGTCCTGTCAAGAACAAGGTGTAGTAAGTGTCTTCACCCTGCAGGGTCAGTGAGGTGGTGGGTGGTGCGGAGCCGTGTGCCGTGGTCCGAGTTCCTGACCTGTCTTGCCTCTGCCCTTCTTCTCTGTAGGCCAGTCTTCTCCTGGTTTGAGAGATCAGAAGCTTGGGGGGGTTAGACACATTCCTGACCACCACACAGCTGCTAAGAGGTAGAGCAACCTTCAGGTCACATGACTGAAGCTTCTTCCCAGTGGACAGGGCCCATATGAGCTTTCCCCGGAGCCTCTTGTGTGAGCAGAGGAAGGGGCCCTGCTAGGGCGGCTGCTCTGGGTGGGATTGGGACAGCTAGGCTTTGTGTGGTTTTATTATTTTTTATAATAAAAATAAGATGTGTTCTGTATACTTATTACATACATGTATTTCTTCAGGCCTCCAGCAAGCCCTGGCCAGCCGTCTGAAGTCCCACGGGGGCCAGTTTTGTTCAGCTGAGTACAAGGCTCAGCTCAGCCCACGGCGGTCCATTTCTCCACTGGGTGTTTTCTCCTTTGCTCCCTCTCTTTCCTCTCATCCCTGAAGACTTGCTGCCCGTGACCCAAATGCTGCTTTCTTGGCTTTTCATTTCTAGCTATAAATAGGTCATTTTCCTGTGTCTCCTGTTTTGGGCCCAGGTCCCTCAGTCCCCTTCACTGCCCACATCTTCTCCCCCTCCTCTATCTCCTGGTGTGCTTAAAAAAAAAAAAAAAGCATGAAGTAATTGGACGCATAAAATATCTGTCATTTTGTGACTGGCTTATTTCACGTAATAGAATGTTTTCTAGGTTCATCCGTGTTGCAGCATGTGTCAGAACTTCATTCGTTTTTTTTTTTTTTTTTGAGGCTGAGTAATATTCCAGTGTATGCATTTGCCACATTTTGTGTGCCCGTTCACCAGTTGATGGCCATTTGGGCTGGTTCCACCTTTTGACATTTCTGTCTCCGTTAGCTGTTGTGTTCCCAGTGCCTTGAGCTCAGGGTCTGTGAACATCCTGCCCCTCCCCGCAAGGTATTCATCAACAATTGTCGAATGTGTTACCCTCCCGGGGTGCTTGATTCTTCCGACTTGTGCTATTCTGTCCTGTCTCCGAGCATCCTGGGTGAGCGTGCGCTAGACCGTGCGCCTTGGGGACTGGGGTGAGGTCCCTGGGAGCCTCTAGCGCAGTTTTCAGCTGATTAATTCACAACCTTTGTTTCAGTGTTTCTGTTCAGAGACACCTCATTTCTTTCGTATATGTTACTGACGGATTACTGTTGACCTCACAGCCCATGGCACTGTGAGTCATGCTGGCTGGAGCTCCTCTGTCTCCAGAGGGCACGCCGTGGCCTTCTCGCGCTTTGGGACACCGGCCAGCGCCGCACCCCTGCGCCTGGGGGCCGTCTTCCACCGTGCATTCAGGGACAGAGAGCACAGAAGGCACAGACATGCCACCCAGCTGGCACGGAAGAGACCGTGCAGAGGCCCCTTGTTTATAGCGTGAGCGCGGGAGCCTGAAGGCAGAGCGCAGCCTTGCTCCACGTCCCGGGAGGGCCTGCAGCGTGTGCGCGTCTGCACGTGACCACGGGAGCGCCGCGGGCGTGGCTCCCCGGCTTCCGAGTGTCAGTTGGCCCGTCTGCACACACAGGATCTGTGACTGTTCTGTGAACTAGGATGGGACTGTCCTTGCCTCTTCTCGGGGAACGCTGGACACCCACCCCCACGAGGCTGAAGGGTGCTGAGAGCAGGACTGTGTCATTCGTGACCTTGTACCCGATGCCCGGCATATGGCAGGTGCTCAGTAGACGGCTGTGAGTGAATTAATGGAAGACTCTGAGGGCTAGAGCCGGAATGGGTTGAGGCAGGAAAATAGGCAGGAGGGGCCTTCGTGGCTGGGGAGCCTGCTTATCCACATGTGTGGGTTGCCTGCTGCGCTCCTTCCTGGGAAGCAGCTCTCTCTTCCAGAGGCGTCCAGACGGCGGCCGTGGCGGCTGCAGTTGTGGAGCGAAAAAGTACAGGGCTGAGGCCACGCTCTGGTGACCGTTTGAACTAGGGGTGGGGCCTTCTGGCAAGTCGCTTCACCTTTCAGCACTGTAAGCTGGAGGGCACCTTTCTCCTCTGGGGCTTACTCATTCACACAAACCTCGGGATGCCTGCGTCTCCCAGCTGGGACCTTCGCCGGAGGCTGTGGGGGCAGTGGCGTCCGTGGGCCTCGAGCTCCCCTTCGCTGGTCAGTCCTGGGGCCGGAACCCAACCCTGTCACCCTTCCCATTTAACTGAAATCCTGCATGCTGTAGAATCAGACCACTTCCCCTGCTGTGGTCTGATTGTCCACAGAACAATGTAGACATTGTGCTGTGTTTCTGTCCAGGAGGTCTGCAAGGAGGTCCAGGCAGCACCGTGGTGGGCGAGAGTGGCTTGCTGAGGGGGAGGGACTGAACCTCGCCCCTTGAGGTCTTGGAGTTTGGGCGCGGCGCTGCACTTGGGGCACCCCCAGTGTCATCACCTGCAATGAGTGTGGGGAGGGCGGGGGGATCTCAGCAGGGGCTCAGCCCAGCGCCAGGTGCCGAGGGGGTATGTGAAATGGTACCTCCTAGTCTGACGTCCTAATGTGAGAACAGTTCTCTCTTTGGTGAGCAGAGTGTCTGTGCCTCAGTGTCCTGATAGTTCCTTGACAGCTCGGCCTCCCTCCCATGAGTGCTGGACCCCCTGAACTTGTCCAGCAGGTCATCTGCCCAGTACACAGGGGCTGTGTGCTGGGGGAGGAGGCGGCACTGTGTGTCGGGGAGGTGGGCCTTCCCCCCACCCCATGACCCAGCCCTTGCCTGGAGGAGGGGTTCCCCTCTCTCCTTCTTTCTGTGTCCCGGCCTTCTCCCTTACAACAAAGCAGCCAGTCTTCCAGGCACCTTGGGGGATGTAAATTGGACCTGATCCTCAGACATCCCTGGCTATTGATGGCAAGCAGACATCAGCTTAGGATGGAGGACAGAGAGCTTTGTGGCGGCCCAGTGAGCAGTTCGGGCAGTACATGGTAGAGACCTAAGGCCTCTGTGGCCTGGGCCAGGGAGCCCTTCTGGACACAGGTAGACCCCAGCTTGAGCTGCGTGCCTTGTACCTGATCCACCCATCCACTCACACTGTGCACTTAGCCTCCTGTCCCCCATCTAAAGTCTAAGCCCCCTGAGGGCCCGAACCCCTTTCCCCAGAGTATAGTCCAAGAATAGCTACTCAGATGTTTGTTTTTTTTTTTTAATTATAGTTTTTCTTTTTTTAAATTTCAGCTTTACTGGGGTCAGTGAAATGAAAAGAAAATTATAAGATATCTTCAGTATGCATTGTGGTGATTTGGTACCCATACACATGGTGAAAGGATCCCCCCAGCTAGTTAATGAACACATCTGCCTTTTCACATTTTTCTTCTTTTAAAGATTTTATTTATTTATTTGACAGACAGAGATCACAGGTAGACAGAGAGGCAGGCAGAGAGAGAGAGGAGGAAGCAGGCTCCCTGCTGAGCAGAGAGCCCGATGTAGGGCTCGATCCCAGGACCCTGGGATCATGACCTGAGCTGAAGGCAGAGGCTTTAACCCACTGAGCCACCCAGGCGCCCCCATGTCTTTCTTTTTGTGAGAACATTTAAGTTCTCCTCTCGGTAGCTTTCAGTTACACAGTACAGTGTTACCAGCTCTAGTCACCGTGTCATACGGCACATCCTCAGGCCTTGCTCAGCTTGTGGTTGAATGACCTGCCCCCCCTCCCCCCGGTTCTCCCACCCCCAGCAGATGTTTGTTAATGGACTGGTGTCAGGAAGGAGGTCCACCCTAAGCAGGAAAACAGTGTTCGTAAACTCGGGCTTCAGGGGCTGCTGACGAGTCCAAGGGGGCTGAAGGGGAGAGTGGGAATGAGTCTGGGGTCCACTGTTCCTGATTTCCCCTCCTACTCTTACTAAGAAATGAGGTCAGGGCAGTGAAGGCTTTGAGATACCCCAGCCCCCCAAGTCGGGGAGTTTGCACAGAGATCTGTACTTGTGCTTCAGTGTGCGCAGCACCTTTCGGCACTTATATGGTTGGGCCCAGTCTCCAGAGTCTAGTCCAGTGGGAAGGCCAAGGTAATGATGGGAGGGACCGGTTTCGTCTCCACCCGATAATGTGTTGATATCGGAGAGCCACATTCCATCCAATGGATCCAATGGAGATGGTCTGTGGCTGCAACTCTGCTGGATTGGGCAAAGCACCTGGGGTGCAGAGCTGTAACTCCACCGGCCTTGGTAACCAAGCCTTGCAGATAAGTCTGCCAGCCGGAAGGACTCGTGTTCCAGGATTGAGGCAGAAGGGGACCTGCTCCCACCCTGAATTATTTTAGTTACTTCCTATGCCTCCTCTGTCTTTATCCCTTTGAGACTCCTGTAGTGGAAGGTAAGAATGGATCCCCTGGAAGGAAATCCTGTTTTCTCTTTCCTCCCAGCTTCCCAGTTAAGGAGCTGTTGGAAGGAAGGTGGTTGCTTTTTCTGAGGGCTCCAGGGGGGAAGCATCAGATGTTGAGGCATCACAGGTCATGAGGAGCCTGATATAGTTGGAACCTTTACTTGGATCCCAGAGCTCTTGGAATGTGAGCTGGGAGAGGAGGGACAGAGAGAACTGTTGCTCCCTATAATTGGGCAGGAGAGTCAGGCCCCTTTTGAACCATCTCTCCCTAACACTGGGTGACACCAGCGGAGTCTGAGAAACCTTCTGAGTTTCAGTCCATCATTTCTGATTTGGGGTCGGGAGCACAGGGAGGAGGTTATAACATGGGTTGACCCTCAACAAGTTCAAAGATTTTGTGGAAGGAAATGAGTGGTAGACTCCTGACGGAGGAATGGGAATCTGGGATAAATGATCGTATGTAAAGTAGGTTACAGACCAGCCGCTGTGCTGTGCAGATTTGCATCTTGGGGATTCTGTGGCTGGCGGGAGAAGGGTCGAGTTTGGTGATCACTGGTGGCCCTAGAAGGGTCCTGAAGGGGTGGGCTTTGGGAGCAGGACATGGAAGTCTTGACGATGCAACTCTGGACTAGGCAGGGGATGGGACTAGAGGGGATGAGGTCTGGGTCTGCTGCTTCCTCAGGGCAAGTCATTTGCCTTCCCTGAGCCTTGGTTTCTCCATTTTATAACCTGGGGATCATGGTTCCCTTCCTGTCCTGAAAGCGTTTTTAAGGAGTTCATCGTTCTTCTTATTAAAAAGATGTTAATAAAAGCCTGTAAGCTCTAATTATTCTGAAAATTCCTGAGTAACTGGCATCTGGGGACCCCAGGGTGGAGCTGAGTGTTGTTTGAGCCTGGAGTTTGCCTTGGGTGGGCCATCTGGTGGGCTTCGGGTGGGGCTGGGGGCAGAACCAGGGGCCTCCAAGCCAGGCCCCGGAAGCCAAGCCGAGGATTATTTTTATTCCTCTGTTCATGGCACGTGGCCCAGGCTTAACTATGCCATCTGTCTTCCTCTCCCGCTCTCGTCCTGGCAGGCCCACGGGGGTCACTGTGGAGGGTTTGGGGAAGTAGGAGGAGTGGGCATCCTTCTCTGGGCTGGTGTTGGCTTACCCTCCGTTCTGCTTGCCGCAGGCCTAGGCTGTGTGGGAGGTGTGCTTAGGGGAGGCAGCTGCCAGGCCTGGGGCCGTGGGTGGTGAGGCTGGGAGAGGCCAGCCAGTAAGAGCTCTGGCCTGGGGGCAACAGGGCCACACAGGGCTGGGAGCAGCTCCATTTCAATAGCAAATCCTGTGGCCTGGGGTCTTGGGTGAACCCCTGCCCTCTTCCCTGGAATGGACCCAGTCTTGGGAACACAAAGTATAGGTCCTCAGAGACCTCACTTGTGGGCCCACATCTGACATGAATCTGTGGTTCTCCCCGGGTCTGGTGTTCCGCTGGGTTGCCCTGGGCCTGACTTCTACAGGGACCGAAGGTGCTTACTTCAGCCAGCTGGTCTAGCTCAACTCGGGTGAAGGAAGGGCCCAGACATTCTGGTACCCAGAAGGGTTCATGTGGTATCAGGGACATTGGGCCTCCCTCCTTTCCTTCCCTCCTTTCTGGCCTCCCTGTCACCCTCTGCCTGGCTTGGGGGTGTTCATCTGTGTTCAGTGCCAGGTCTCAGAAGAGAGTCTGGGCTAAAGCCAGGACATTCAAGACCTTAAGTATTAATATTTTTAATTAACATTAGTCAGTACTAGGCATGAAGGCTTAAGATACATGTGCCTGTTAGGTCCATTTAGGACTTTAGACCTTTCCCGTGAGGCATTATTTGTAGATAATGATGGTGACAATACAGCTCCTACTGAGCACTGACTGTGTCAGGCCCCATGCTAGTTACCATCTGATCTTGTCAACCAGCATATGGGACATCTCGCCATGGCAGATCAGTGCTCCAGCCTTCTTTGAACAAAGCCCCAGGTGAAAGTCTGTGTGGTATGTGTAAAAGCTACTTAGAGCTCCCAGAGGAAGTGGAGGGTCTGGACAGGGAGTGTGAGCAACAGACACCATAGGACAGAAAGGACCTTAGATCCCAAACTAAGAAATGGACCAATTTGGCCATGGTCACGGCTGCTTGTAACGCTGGAACCAGAATCAGTCTCTTGACTCCCAGACATCACACTTTCATTCTACAAACCTCCAAAAACTCAAGCTCTCTTTCTGGTGTGCCAAAGTCCAGACATTTACTGATATTTTCTTTGGTTTCCTGACACTAAACATGGAACAGTTCATTCTCATTCTCCCCACAGAGAAATCATTATTTCACAAAGGACACTTAGCAGATATCCCCTCATTTGTTCCCCAGCTTTGTGCGTGCACTGAGGACTTTGTAGAGAAAGACAGTCATGAAATCTGAGGTACGGTGAAGGAGGCCAGTCATTCCTTGGAGCTGGGGGGTCAGATATGGAAAGCATGGGGAGCTGCTGGAGGTCAGAGGAGGGGGCCTAATCCAGACTGGAGGTCTGGGTCCTCTTCACAGAGGAAGTGACTTTGTGGCTGGACCTTCAAGATGAGTAGGAGTTAGGTGAAAGAAGGATGGGGAGGAAGGCTGCAAGCAGCACTTCCGGGCGTGGAGATGCCTGGAGGTGTGGCAGGAGAACAGGATCAGCCTTACAGAATCCTGTCATGGGGCATGTCATTTTATCTAAGGCCAGGGGAAAGCCATTGAAAGATTTAAGTGGAGGAATTCCCTGATCACATTTGTATTCTAGAAAACTCACTGTGGCTGCAGTGAGAGATCACGCAGTCTGCATGGGGTTGGCACAGTCACGGGGGAAGCACTAGCAAAAGCTTGGGTTAGGGCTCTGAGATGGAAAAGATGGGGTTTCAGAAAGACCTTCTGGAGAGAGGATGTGGTTGTTAATTATTTATGGGGGATAAGAGGGAGAAGTCAATATACATGCTTAGGTTTCTGGCCTCTGGGCAGTTGGTAGTGTCATTTCAGGACTCAGTGTCCCGCTGAAAATTTGATTTCGGACATGTTGAATTTGAGGAGCTTTTGAGAAGTCTGATTGGAGCTGCCTGGTAAGCAGTTGCCATATGTAGCTAAACTCAGGAAGAACATACAGATTTGGTAGTCAAAAATACACAGTGGGGGTGTAAGCCATGGGTGGGGAACCCCCAGGGGTTATGTATGGAGGTTTAAAAGGAGAGGTCAGGACAGAGCCCTGAAGAAAGCACTTAGGGAATGGTCTGGTGAAAGAGAAGGCCAAAGACAAGGAAGGAAAAGTAAAGACAGTGGATTAAGACAACTCGAGAGTGGTCTTTGTTCTTCATAATTTGGAAATTAGCTTGTTAAGTTCCGCGGAAGACCTTGTGGAATTTTTAATCATAATTTCATTGAATTCGTGATTTTTTTGATAGAGATTCAACATCTTTGGGATATTTTCCCATCCATGAACGCAATTTCCTCTCCTTCTATTTAGATGTTTTATGTCTTTCAAAACAGTTACCGTTTTCTTTGTAAAGGCCTCATTTATTGTTAATCAGGAGGTAAATAATAATTTTGTTTCTAAATGCAATATTTTAAAAAACTGTATTGTCTAATACCTTATTTCTGGTATAAGAGAATGTAATTGTAATTTGTTAAATCCTTTCAGTCTTGTATCATAATGCCTTATAATGACAGTTTACTTCTTTTCTTCGAATCTTCTCATCTCTTTTTCTTATCCTACTGTGTTGGCTAGGACTGTGTTGGCTAGGTTCTTGGTAGAACCAGACTTTACAGTGTGAATATAAATGTTGAAAGTGGTATTCTTTATCTTATTTCTGACTTTAAAGGTAATGCTTCCAGTGTTTAATCAATCAGTAAGAGTTGCACAGGTAAAAGTTCTGGTCACCATTTCCAACATGGGTGTGAGTGGGGTTGGGGTGGGGGGACAATAGTCGCACACCAACCAGTGAGTCTCCAGCACCAGCCTGGTGTCCTACAATTCAGTCCACTTCTGACGCTGTCTACATGGAGGTAGTCATATCCCACAGGTTAAGGACTTAGTTCCACAAGACTGTCCACCAACCCCAGACACCAGTGGCAAGATTGGAGGCTCCAGTGACCCCTCCTTGGGTTCGATTGATTTTCTAGAGTGGCTCATAGAATTCAGAGAAACACTTTACTTGCTAGACTATTGGTAGGTTATGAAATGATTATCTTATCTCAGCAAAAGCCAGATAGAAGAGAGGCATAGGTCAAGGTTGGGGGATGGGTATGGAACTTCCAAGCCCCCTACAAGTATGTGCCATTCTCCCCACATCTCCATGTGTTCATCAGCTCACCAGCTCTCTGAGCCCTCTCCTTTTGGGTGTTTATGGGCTTCATTACATAGGCACAATTGGTTAAATCACTGGCCACTGGCAATTAGTTTAACCTCTAGTCCCTCTCCCTTCCCTGGACTTTTTGGGAGGGGAGCTGGTGGTGTGGGGCTAAAGGTTCCAACCCTCTGATTACACGGTTGGTTCTCCTGGCCACCAGCCCTCATCCTTAGCTGCATTCCAAAAGTTACCACATTCACATAATAAGACTCCTTTATTGCTTTTATCACTTAGGAAATTCCAAGGGTCTTACGAACTCTGTGCTAGAAACCGGGGCAAAGACCAAAGACAAATTTATTATAAATCATAACATCACAGTGGGTTTTGGAAAGATATCTTCTGTCACGTTAAGAAAGTTTGTTTCTAGAGTTTGCTAAGCGTTTTTATTGTGACTGGGTCTTGAGTTTTAGCAAATGCCTCTTCCCTCATTATGGTTCAGAAACATGGTTTTCCTTCCATGTGCATGTGTGCACACGTGGGTGTTGCATGACCAGACTTGGTCATGGTCATTGTTAATTGTTTTTATAGAGTTAAATTTTATTTAAAGATTTTATCTATTATTTGACAGAGAGAGAGCAGGAGCACACAAGCAGGGGGAGCGGCAGAGTGAGAGGGAGAGGCAGGCTCCCCGCAGAGCAGGGATCCCAATGCCCGGGGCTTGATCTCAGGACCCTGGGATCATGACCCAGGCCAAAGGCAGACGCTTAACCAACTGAGCCACCCAGGCGCCCAAGAGTTAATATTGTTTAGATTCACTTTTATTTTTACCACTACTTTGTTCACCCCTCTTCCATGTGTGTAATGTCTTCTTTTTCTAGAAGTTCCTCTTAAAAAACCCCTCCTCTCCTGTTTTTTTCTTTTTTAGTGAGGGTGTGTTAGTAGTAAATTTTCTCCATCTTTGTCTGAAAATGCCTTCATTTAATGTTTACTCTTGAGTGATATTTTGGCTCGGCTTTTAATTCTAGGTTAACAGTTATATTTCTCTCAACAGTTTGGAGATATAACCTTGCGTCCTCTAATGCTACTGTCGAGAAGTCCACTATCCATATATACGTTAATGTCATAGTTCTTCCTTTTTGGTAATTTTTCTTTTTTTACTCTTGATGCTTTTAAGATCTGTTCTTTGTTTTTGGTATTCTGCAGTGTCCTTACAGTATGTGTTGATTTTACTTGAATTTTTCTTCATTAGGATTCAATATAGCTCCTTAGTTGGAGATTCATGTATTTCATTATTTTGGGAAAGTTTCCTTGCCGTTATCTTTTCAAATGTTCTTCATTTTGTGTATTCTGTCTTTTAGGAATGATAATTGAAGGTATGTTGCTCTACCTTATTTTATTGTCCTTGCTCTTTATCATTAAAAAAATTCTGAGTAATATCTTCATATCCATCCTCCAGGTTGTTAATTCTTCCTTTAGCTCTATCTAATGTGCTATTTATCTCAGTAAAACCATTGAGTTTTAACTCCTGTAATTAAAATGTTCATTTCTAAATGTCCTATTTGGTTCTTTTTCCAGTCTCCTTTGTGTTTTTTGATAGTGTCTAATTCTTTCTCATGTTTCCAATTCTTTGTTTAAGTCAGTAATTATTTTAAATACCATTCTATAATAATTTTTATCTGATAGTTCAGTTATCTCTAGTTCTTAGGGCCCTAGTCCTGTTGAATATTGATCATAGTAGATTGTTTCCTCTTTCTTAAATGTTGCAAATTTGGATTTTGAGATTTTTTTTTTAAGATTTTATTTATTTAACAGACAGAGATCACAAGTAGGCAGAGAGGCAGGCAGAGAGAGAGAGGGGGAAGCAGGCTCCCCGCTGAGCAGAGAGCCCGATTCGGGGCTCGATCCCAGGACCCTGAGACCATGACCTGAGCCGAAGGCAGAGGCTTTAACCCACTGAGCCGCCCAGGCGCCCCTTGAGATCTTTTTTTAGCAAGGCTTTCTCTTTGGGAATTCTCTGTAATATGGGTGAAGACTGTCAGAGATTTTTCAACCATGGACCACTATTTATTGTTATGAATTGGCTGGGAATTCCTGCCTAATGTAAAATTCAAATCTCAAATCCACTTAAGGTCAAGGCAGTCCTTCAGTTACAAATATTTAGGAAAGACAGTTTTCTTTCTCTCTCTCTCCCTCCCTCCCTTTCTTTCTTTCTTTCTTTCACTCTCCCTCTCTTTCTTTCTTTCTAAGAATTTTATTTATTTGACAGAGCACTAGCAGGCAGAGTAGCAGGTAGAGGGAGGGGGAAGCCAGCTCCCCCCAAGCAAGGAGCCAGATGTAGGGCTTGATCCCAGGATTCTGGGATCATGATCTGAGCCAAAGGCAGTTGCTTAACCAGCTAAGCCACCCAGGAGTCCCCTTCTTTTTCTTTTCATTTTCTTTTCTTTTCTTTCCTTCTTCTTTCCTTTCCTTTTCTTTCTCTTCCCCTCCCCTCTTCCCCTCTCTTCTCCTTTTTACCTAGGACTTAGGCCAAGACAGATAATCTTCCTGGTCATATTTTGTCAGTATTCTTCCTTTTCTATGGGGATTGAGGTATGATTCCAAGTTCCAACTCCCCATATCTGTCGGGTCTAAGCCGTCATCTGCGTAGCTATTAAAACCCAGAGGCCTCCCAGGGCTTTTGTAGTAATGGCTCATTTACAGATTCCTTTACTTAGAGTTCTTTCATTTGGGGGCCTCTAGGTGTTTACTTTCTTCTGAAGACAACTGTACATTTATAAGTATTATATTTGTTATATTTTATTTATCATTTCTAAATTTCTTTTAGAGAGTGATAGTTTTCAAGTCATCTTATCTACTCTGTTGCCATTAAAGTAAAAGTTGTTTTTTTTTTAAAGATTTTATGTATCTTAGAGAGAGAAAGATAGCAATAGTTCTCACCTCTAGGATGCTCTGAGAGAAGACTTCCAGAGCATTCTTCACTTTCTTTTCCTTCCCTGTACACGAAGCCCCACATACCCCACAGTTCTTCACAAAGAGGTGGGTATGAGGGTCAGTATAGTCAGTGTCCACAGTGAAGGAAAAGGAGGAGCTGAGTGAGGGGTGCGGTGGGGGTACAACCTCAGAGGGAAGAGAGGTTGCAAGGAATTTGGCCAGGCTGCAGGCACTTAGTCTCCCAGCCTGTATTTGGGCTGGTGGCAAAGGGCAGCGCTGTGTTGTCAGCTTCTGGAGATACCAGCAAATCACCTTTGCTGTAGCCCCCATATGTGAGAATCTCCCAGGGCTAAAATCTTCCCTTTATTTATTTATTTATCTGTTTATTTTTAAAGATTTTATTTATTTATTTGACAGAGACAAAATGAGAGAGGGAACACAAGCCTGGGGAATGGGAGAGGGAGAAGCAGGCCTCCTGCCGAGCAGAGAGCCTGATGCAGGGCTTGATCCCTGGACCTCTGGGATCATGACCTGAGCTGAAGGCAGACGCTTAATGACTGAGCCACCCAGGCGTCCTTAAAATCTTCCTTTTAAAGGAGCCTAAGCTGAGGATAGAATAGGAGCATGATAACCTGCATTTTATTTTGTATCCTTTTTTTTTTTATACAAGATTTTAATTATAGTAAAAAAAAATACAAGATTTATCATCTTAACCATTTTTGAGTGTATTAGTTCGGTAATATTGAAAGTTAATTTTCACATTGTTGTGCAGCAGATCTCCAGAACTTTCTCATCTTGCAAAACTAAAACTATATACCCATTAAGCAACAATTCTCCACTTCCTCCTCTCCCTGGTAACCAGGATTTTACTTTCTGTCTGTGATTTTGACTACTTTAGATACGTCTTATAAGTGGAGTCATACAGCATTTATCTTTCTGTGGTTGGCCTTTTTCACTCAGTGTAATATTCGCAGGGTCCATCCACACTGTAACATACGGCAGACTGTTCTTCCTTTTTAAGGCTGAATAATACCCCCTTTTGTGTATATACCACGTTTGGTTTATCCATTCATCTGTCTTATTGTGAATAAGACAGATGTGCTTCTGTGAACACAGGTGTACAAATATCTCTTCAGGACCCTGCTGTCAGTTTCTTTGGATATATACCCAGAAGTGGAATTGTTGGCTTGCTTGGTAGTTTTATGGTTAATTCTTTGAGGAACCTCCATACTATTTTTTGTAGTGGTTACACTTTACATTTCTGCAAACAGTGCACAATAATTTGCATCCTATTTGCCCCTTGTTGATTTGATGTCAGAACATCTTTTGGTCCTTGGTCCTTGTCTCCTACCCCTCAGCCCTGTCTTTGGATTCTTAGAGCTATGCTCTGAGAGTGCCTGGGCTACAGGGTGGGAAGCTGGGGTCTACACAGGGGGAACAAGCTGCCCAAGATTCTAGGCCTCCTGATCCTCCCAGACCTTTCACTTCACTCTTTTCCTCTGGGTCCCTGGCCTTTTCACTCTGAGCTCCTGTGCTGTTGGGGGCCGAACAAAGAAGAGCGACTGATTCTCGGGCTTGGCACTTCCTGGGGTGCCCTGTCCCATGGCCGTATAGTTCTTCCTCTGATGCTGTGGTTTCTACCCAAACAGGTCCAACGGGCGCTCCTCCAAGCGGAGCCTTGGAGGGCAAGGCCGGCACCATTACCTCCAACGAGTGGAGCCCTCCTAACTCCCCTGAGGGGAGCAACGTCTCTGGGGGCAGTCAGGCGTTGGACAAGCCCATCGACAATGATGCGGAGGGAGTGTGGAGCCCCGACATCGAGCAGAGCTTCCAGGAGGCCCTGGCCATCTACCCGCCTTGTGGCCGGCGCAAGATCATCCTGTCAGACGAGGGCAAGATGTACGGTAAGAAGCCTGTTGGGGCGGGGTGGCAGGCCTCTGCCCTCATGGTTCAGTTCTGGAAGTAGGGCCTAAGCACAGGGGGACACAGGACCTTTGGGGTTCTCCAAGTAATGGAAGGGGAATGCCCCATTGGGGCACTTAAGGCGGATACTGCTTCCTTCTGTCTGGGCTTCCCAAGGATGTGGGAAGGTGTATGAGGAGAAGCCTTTGGGTGAGAGGCTGTGGTAGTAGAAGACTTGGGAAAAGGAAGAACACCCCCCCACCCATTTCCCCTGAGTGGACTGGGAAAATCCCATAAGCTGCTCCTCAGTCAAATACCCCCTCATTCCCAGCTCCCCACTCTTGGCTGTGAAGGGAGGTTAGGAAGGTGGCTCCTGGACTCATTCATTCCCTCATTCATGCACACACTCAGCCGTGAACCTTGTGTGCCAGGCCTCAGTGGGGAGGGTCTGGCCCCTGCTCATAACATGGTGAGGGTTGGGGGAGGTAAACGCACACAGAGCTGTGCTACAAGGCAGATGTGGGGTGTCCCAGGAGAGAGGCAGGCAGGGTACTCTAGACCTTCACTCAGGAAAGGTCCCCTCTGGCTCAGAGTCACCTGGAAAGACTTGGTCTTTGGGAGGGGCTGAGAATGTGGAACATACAGAGATCCTTCATGTCCAGTAGCCACGTAGGAAGAACAAAGCAGTCAGCCTGGGGGTGTGCTGACCTTTGGATGGAGGAGAGGGTACGTGGGAAAGTAGAACAAAACCAAAAACTGAATAACTGTCGGAAGACCCCAGTCAGGCCTCCATCCACAGGGCCCCCCAGGGCTGCTGTAAGAAATGACCACAAATGGGTGGCTTAGCACAGCAGAAATGTATTTTCTATTTCAGGAGAAGTCTCAGGTTAAGGTGCCTGTAAGGCTGGTTTCTTTTGGGGACCCCGAGGGAGGGTCTGTTCCAGTCTCTTATCTTCTAGTGGTTGCTCACAAGCCAGAGTGGGAAGCTGGGGTCTACATGGGGCTTGCAGCTGGATCACTCCTATCTGTGACTCTGCTGTCACTCTGTTGTCACATGGCCGTCTTCCATGTGTGTACTCGTCACACCTAATCCAGTGTGACCTCATCTTAGTACAACTATAAAGACCCTGTTTCCAAATAAGGGCACATTCTGGGGTTCTGGGTGGACAGGAGCTCTGGCGGACACTCTTCAACTTAGTTCAGTGAGAGCGAACACGTGTCCAATTTGTTACCATCTTGGGGAGCCATGGGGCTCTCACAGCCCCTGGTACTCATCCTTTAGCCGCAGCCTTCCCTACAAAGCCAGTGATTCCTCTTTTTCTTCTACTTGCTGGGGAGACAAGGTCTGTGCTAGCTGGGCCCTGGGTCTCGTCCTCAGGCTCTGGTTGTAACTGTGCCTCTCTCTTCACCAGCCCCACTGCTGGGGCTTTGCTGGGTCCACACAGAGTCTCTGTGATTTCTGTGGGCATCCATGCCCTGTTTCGCCGCCCCGCCCCCCCATACCACCCTTGCTCTAACCACTTCCTGCTCTGGTGGTTGCTTCTTACTTCTGGCCCCTGTGGAAGCTTCATGGAGAAGCTTGACGTGTATGGGGCACCTGGTTGGGGTGCCAGGTGTGGGATCAGGTGCTTTACATAGGTTATTGCCTTGGAGCTGGAGAGGAATGGACAGCCGGTATCTTTGGCTCTTTCTGCTACTTTGGTGGAGAATGGGATGGGTCCTGATGCAGAGCTGAGGTATGAAGGTGAGAAGGGGCGGGGAGGGCAGGTGTGGACAAAACGTTTAGCTGGAGAGCTGTCTGGGTCTCTTGTTGGGAAGCAGCATACATCCTGGTGCTTTAAGGAGCAACTTTTCTGGCAAACACAAGGGGCCAAGAGGCGTTCAGCAGAAGGAGAGAGCCGAGGGTGCTGCGGTATCCAGGGGGCCGGGGAGATGGCAGAACGTGGCAGATTCGGCAGACCTTTGTTGGAGTGCCGCTGGGGACCAGACTCTGAATGCTGAGATGTCTCTTTGTGTGTGTGTGTGGTAAAATATACATTACATAAAATTTACCCTTTTCACCATTTTTAAGTGTACAGTTGAGTCTCATAAAGGACAGTCACGTTGTGGTGAAGCCACCAGCACCGTCCTTCTCCAGAACTTCTGCATCTTCCTGAGGCCCCATACCCACTCGGCACTAACTCCCATTCCTTCCTCCTCCCAGCCCTGACAGCCACCTCTCAGCTTTCTGTCTCTGTGGATGTGACTGCTCTAGGGACCTCCCAGAAGTGGAATCAGACAGTGTCTGCCCCTTTGTGACAGCCTTCGTTCACTTAGCATCATGTCCTTGAGGGCCCTCCCTGTTGTAGCCCAAGTCAGAACTTCGTAACGTTGCGTGGTATGATAGACCACGTTGTGTTTCTCCATTCACCTGGCGGTAGACATTGGCGGGGTGCCTAGTTTTATTTACTTGTTATGGGTACATATTTCTCTCCCCACTTCACGTGTAAAGGAATCGGGTTAAGAGCGTCTGTTGTCAGTCAGCAGACGATTGTGACTGAGCCAGTTTGGGAAGTGCAAGCCTGCAGACCTCTGGCAGGCCTTGGGTTGAAGTTCTGTCTGGCCCAAAGGGAGCTGTTGAGTGGCGGGGGGGAGGGGGCAGGATGAAAACGGTGTTTGGCAAACTGTCCTGGCTATGTTGGTGTCCGGCTGCGGCTCTCCGCCTGCGCAGAGACACAGGGAGGGGCAAAGGGTAGGGGGATCACACAGGGGAGGACGGGGAGGAAGAGAAGGGAGGGGGCAGGGGCCAGCAGCCTCGTAATTCTGCCGAAGAAGACAGGAGCTGTCAGTGGCCTCTGATGTCCTCTAGCTCTTCGATCTTTTCAAGGGTTGGGGTTAGGGTTAGGTTAGGGTTAGGATTAGCGTTTTACATGCTTAGAGAAACCAAGAGTTTCTCCCAGATTCTCTCAGGTGGTAAGTGGGAGAGCAAAGGCTAGAAGCAGTTCCCTGCCCCTAGGCCTAGTACTCCCCCATCACCCCGAGTGGCCTTTGCGCTCAGTGAAGCCTGGTGCTCCTCCTGCTCCTCTCCTCCCTGCCCCCGCCTCCAGCTGGGCCTGGCTTGGCCCAGGCTCCAGGTGGGTCAGGCTCCGGGCAGGGCCACTGGAGGCTGCTTCTCAGTGTCCGATGACTCACCCGGCCCCCAGGGCACCTGTCCTTCGTGAGCACAGATCCTGCTGGGGTCCAGACACTGGCTTATCCCCATCTCCTCTTACCAGGCGTGGGGGCTGAGCCAGGGCAGGACCGCACAGGGAGTTGGTGAAGGGGCCCTCGGCAGGGGCTGCCGTCCAGCTGGGAGGTATATATAGCTCTGAGCTCAGCCCAGTGTGTGGGATGGGACCCCGGGAGGTGGAGGAAGAGGGACAAGCTGCCAAGCTGACTCAGACCTTGTCTCGCTCTGGTTCTTTTCCTCCACCTTCTCATCTTCCCTCGGGGACCCACTCTTGCCACTCTCCAGTGCCCCAGCCACATCCTGCACCCCCGAGAGCCCCGGTCTGCACACACCCCACTTCCTGCAGTCAGCGGCCATCGGTCCTTTTCTAGGTGGGCCAGCCCAGCGGGACACAGGGTGGGAGCTGAGAACAAGCAGGCAGGAAGAGGCCTTGGACAGGGAGAAGAGCAGGCCGATGTCGTGTGCCCCGAGGAGGAGTCTAGACCTCAACACAGGACAGGGATTCAGCCTGCTCCCTGCTCTGGCCCCAGGACAGCCAGGGCGGACAGGCTGAGGAGGGCCGGCAGACATGCACATAACATGCAGAGCCTCAGGACACATTAGCGCCTGTTATTTCTGAGCCGAGCCTCCCACGCTCGTGGATGCGCTCCCGCAACCGGGGCTACTGGCTGGCTCCTGCCCACAGCTGCCTTTGGTTTTTCCCTGTCACTCTGTGACCCTCGCCCTGGCACTGCCACGCTGGTCGCTCTGACCTCCTTTGGCCAGCCTGGCCTCTGGCCCCGTGAGCAGGTGGTGTGGAGGTGAGCGTAGGGCAACTTCTCACCCCCACACCTGCCCGCACACTCTGTCTTTCCCTCCCCTCACAGCTCCTTCTTGCCTTCTCTGTTCTGCTTGCAAGAGGGCTGGCTGGCTCTGTCTTTGGTGCATGCGTTCGTTCCTGCCCAATCTGCTCCTGAGTCTCCCAGCTCTCCTGGTGTCTCCCCTTTCTCTGCTTCTCCTCTCTTTGCGTTCTCCGTTGTCTCCCTGGGTGCCTTGTGGCCCAGGCTTCTAGTTCTCATTAGCCATCTGGCAGCTCTTACCAAGCGAGCTCCTCCACTGCCCTTTGCTCTCTTGCCCTGTGGTTTCTAGATCCTTCCATACCCCCCCCACTCTGGCTCACAACGCTGACTTCATACTTCTGGAGGCCTGATGGCATGACCCTCAGTTCACACCTGGTCTGTGCCAGGAGCTGGTGTGGCCTTGGGCTGGTGGTCTAACCTTTTTCAGCTTCAGTTCCTCATTTGTAAAGCTAGGGGCAATGATAATAATGTCGCCTTTCTGTCTGGTTTTGGTTCCATTCATTTCTTTCTTTTATTGTGGGAAGATAGACACTAAGGAAAATTTACCACTGTAACCCTTTTAAGTCACAGTTCAGTGGCGTAAAATTCATCTTGTGGCACCTGCCATCACTACCATCCATCTCCAGAACATTCTTATCCACCCCAAACTGAAGCTCTGTGGCCCTTAGACACTAACTCCCTGTCCACTCCGCTGTCCCCCAACCCCTGGGAAGCTCTCTTCTGTGTTGTGTCTGTACGGATTTGCCTCTTCGTGGTAGCTCATGGAAGTAGAGCCAGTCATACAGTGTTTTTGTTAGCACAGTGTCCTTAAGGTTCACCCGTATTGTGGCCCGGGGCAGGACTCCGTTATTTTCTATAGCTGAGTAATTCTCCTTTGCACAGATACACCATGTTTTGTGTATCTGTTGAGCTCTTGGTGAACACTTGGTTGTCTCCTCCTCTCCCCGTTGTGGCTAGTGCTGCTATGAACGTGCGTGTACGGGTATCTGAGTCCCTCCTTTCAATTCTTTTGCGAAAATACCTAGAGATGGAATTTCCGGATCACGAGGTAATTTTGCTTCACTTTTTGAGGAAGCGGCAGACCGTCTTCCAGCGGCTGCGCCGTGTTATGTTCTGCCAACAGTGTGCTAGGGCCCTGGGGTCTTCACTTCTTTGCCAGCACTTGTGGCTTCTCGTGGTTGGTTGGTTTGTGCTTGCATCGTCATCCTTGTGGGTGCGAAGTGGTAGCTTGTGGTTCTGAATTGCATTTCCGTAATGATGTGACGTTGAGCATCTTTTCAGCACTGCCACAGGGATGAGAGCACGTGGAGGCCCGCCCGGTGTGCAGCAGTGGGGTGTGGAGCTGAACGGGATGTGTCCTCTGTCCTCGAGAGCTCGAATTTTAGGGAGAGAGGAAGGCAGGAGCTCCGGTGACTTTCAGCCAAAGAGTTCGAAAAAGGCATGGACCCCTGTGCACCGGGACTTGGAGGTGGGAGTGAGCACACCCACCTGGGTGGAGATCAGGGGCCACATCTTGGGGTGGTGGCCTTCAAGGTGGGGTGGGATTTCACCAGAAGCCTCAGAGAGCTGCGGGGACAGTGGTGGTACGAGCTCAGATGTCAGGCCTAATCTCTGCCTTCTGAGGCTGCAGGCAGAAGTTTCTTGTCCACAAATAGCCTCCTCCTCCGGCTGCAGGTGTTTATAGCTTCAGCTGATCCCTGGACAGAGAGGCCCCCAGGCCATGGGGATTAGGGCTGGTCCTGGAGGACGGGAGGGCTTGCTCCCATGAGAGGCCTCTGGGAAGCCAAAACCCTGTGTGTGCATGTCTGTCTTCTTTTCAGTGGGGGGCTCTGCCCTCAGGTTCTCAGCTTTCTCCACTTTTTTTTTTTTTAAAGATTTTATTTATTTGACAGAGAGAGAGAGATCACAAGTAGGCAGAGAGGCAGGCAGAGAGAGAGGAAGGGAAGCAGGCTCCCCGCTGAGCAGAGAGCCCAATGTGGGGCTCGATCCCAGGACCCAGAGATGATGACCTGAGCTGAAGGCAGAGGCTTAACCCACTGAGCCACCCAGGCGCACGCTTTCTCCACTTTTGAAGACTCCTAGCCTTCATTGTAACAGGGCCTTACGAGCAACAAAGCAGTAGCGGCTGGCTTTGCTGACCTTCTGCTAGGCGGTAGGTGCTTTACGTCCATGATGCTGTTTAGTGTACTTAGGGCTGGTGCGGACAGGGGAGGCAATACAGGCAGAAGGAGATGCAGAAATGGCCCGTCCCAGACAGGCTTGTGCGGGTGGGATAACGATGTCGGCGGTAGTGTGTGGCCAGCGAGAAGCCTGGGGCGGCTGGTGGGCACGTGTGACGTCCAGTATGGGGTTAGGAGGAAGTGGTGGTGGCCGCGTGGGCCCTGCGTGGGGGAGGCTCCACCTTCAGCCTGTGGTGAGGCCAAGTCTCCCCTTTGTCCATCGGCTGTCCTTGCCTATGGTGGGGTGGGGCCGTGGGCGTGAGTTGGGGCTGTTGGACACATGTCCTCTGACAGATGGGCCACAGTCTGGCGGGGGCGTCCTTTCCAGCCACACCCAGGCCCTCTCTGGGGTTGGCCAAGGCCACCTGCCACACTGTAATGCCTAGCTGCCCGACTGGCCCCGCCGAGGTCCAGGCTGGCCTCCCACTACCCCAGCATGTGGCCTCCGCCCTGGAGGGGAGAAGACTGGCTTGACTTCGAGCAGCAGATGACAGAGCTGGGACAAGGATGTAGGTCTCTTTGCCTCCCACTAACTCATCTGGACTTTGCACTCATTTCTTAACTGCCCTTGCTCCCTGCTGGCCTGCCGAGTGGTTTCAGGGCTCTGCCTCTGAGCATATGCTCCCTGCTTCTCTCCACTTCTCCCTTCGACTGTGGCGTTCTGATATCTCCACCATCCACTGCATGTTGGTGTCTGTCAGCTGGGGAAGCACAGTCCATGAGAGTGAAAACAGTGGGCAGGCTCCTGGGTCCCAGTAGTTGGCTCTTCCTCCAGGACCTGGGTCAGGGCGAGGGGCAGTCAGATATAGCCAAGGGCTTGCTTCCTGCAGAGAGCCAGGTGGAGATCGGTCCCGAGGGGAGGGAGGAGCCCCGTGATGTCTTGCAGAGGCAGCTCCCAACCCCGCCTAGGGAGGTGGCCATCCTAGCACAGTCATGAAGCCTTAGAAGTGTATGTTCTCGTGGCACCTGGGACACTTAACAAACCATGTGGCTTAGAATGATTCACTTCCCCTCTCTGGGCCACAGTTACTTCTTCCCTAGGCTATATCAGACCTCTGGGGGCACCAGGTCTGGCCCTCGCTTCTGAGAGAGGATGGCCCTCACTTCCATGTTAAGTAGAAGTCATGCTGTGCGGTCCTGAAGAGACAAGCTCTGGGACCAGACTGGATGGGTTTCAGTCTCCACCACTTGTTGGCTTGTGACCCTGAATGGCTTTCCGAACCTCCATGTGCCTCAGTTTCCCTGTGTGTAGAAGGTGAAGGCAGTAGTAGTGGCACAGAGCGGCTGTGGGGATTGAAAAGGGGGACGCAGATCTGACTGTCCCAGTGAATAGTGTATTTGCACAGGTCCTTTTGCACGAAAGTGCTCAGTAAATGTTCACGACAATCGCTCTTGTTACGAGAGCGAGAGAAGCGGTAGCAACTCCCCACGTAAGTGTAAATAAAGCCTGGATTAGAGGCCACCTGGCCCCACAGCAGCAGTGTGGCCGGGTGGCCTCCAGAGCACTCTGTTGGCAGGAAGGAAGCTGGTTGGCCCCTCTTGGCTTGACACACCCACAGAGACCCCCGCACTTCACTCATGCCTAGGGGTGCTGGGGTGCTCTCCACCCTGGCATCACCTCTGATCAGCAGAGCAGAACTGGGTGGAATAATGGCCTGACATGAGCTGGTGGGGAGAGGATGCTATTCCAGAGATGGGGTGCTATTCCAGAGATGGGGGGTGCTGTTCCAGAGATGGGGGTGTTGTTCCAGAGAAAGGGAAGGGAAGGTACCCAACTTGGAAAAACACTGACAGCTGAGTTGGGTTTGGCTTCATTCCAAAAATGGCCCATGGGGCAGCAGAGCTCCTGAGCCCTGTAGCAGAGGGCAGAGGGCGCTATGGGACTAGGAGGGGGCTGTGTCTCCATGACCTGGGGCTCCTGGCATCTCTGATGTCTGGAGTAGGCGTCTCAGCCCCTGCTGGGCACCAGCCTCCCTCCGTGCTGCTGCTCCTGTGCCGTGGAGAAAGGGCTGCTGTGCCCGGGCTCGGAGGGCAGTGCTGGTAACTGAGCATCTTCTCGGTGTCCTGCGCTCGAGGTGCCGCCGGCCCGGGCAGTTCTGCCAGATCTGTGGGCAGGTTCTCGGGCGGGATCTTCCGGCTTCAGTGTCCTCGGCCGGTACCAGGCGCGGTTGCCCACCTTCCTGCAGGCCAGAGGGAGGTCCGTGAGGCTCACACTTCAGGACCATCCGTTGCACGTCCCCCTTCCAAGCCCCTGGTCTGCTTATTTGTAAAGCAGTTTCATTGGAGTTTAATTGCAGTGAGCTGTACGAATTTGAAGTGGACAGTTTGGTTAAGTTTTGACAGATGTACACACACCTGTGAAGCCAGTTGCTACTGTCAAGAGGGTAAACATGTCCATCTTAACCTGAAATGATCTTTACCTCACTTTGCATTTATTTTTTTTAAAGATTTTATTTATTTACTTGACAGACAGAGATCACAAGTAGGCAGAGAGGCAGGCAGAGAGAGAAGGAGGGGAAGCAGGCTCCCCGCTGAGCAGAGAGCCCGATGTGGGGCTCGATCCCAGGACCCTGGGATCATGACCTGAGCTGAAGGCAGAGGCTTTAACCCACTGAGCCACCCAGGCACCCCTCACTTTGCATTTATATGTTAAATCCTTTTTCTCAAAGAGAGCCTCCCAAGTTTTAGATGCTTCAGGCTCCGTAGAAATCGGGATTTGCTCCTGCAAATCAAATCAGATCTATCAAATGGGGCCGGGATAAGGAAGCACTTTAACAGCTATGTTGGACTAGTTGGAAATAAAAAGTGATTTGCTTTTATTTAATGTGTACCTTACCTGTCGTAGGCCAAAACGCCTTGTGGGACTTCTGGTCAGCATCTTCTCACCATTCCCTTATCATTCATTTCACACGTATTTACTGGGAGCCCACTACAGAAGGTGGCAGGCAGCATTCTAGGTGTTGTGTGTGGACAAGTGAATAACAGACAAAACCCCTGTTCTCAGGAGCTTTTCTTCTGCTGGGGGTGAGGGTGGGGGGTGGTGCTCCGAGTGAGCAAGCAGGTCGTGCGGTGCGTGGGAAGGTGCTAGGGAGAACAGCAAAGACCCGAGGCCGTCGCAGGGGGGTGGGTGGGGGCTGACGTCAGCCGTCAGCAGAGAGTTCGGGAAGCTGTCTCTAAGACAGAGGTACCTGAGCAAAGAAGGCATCCAGAGCGGGAAAGTGAGGGAGTGGGCCATGTGTGGCGGGGCTGAGAACACGGCACACGGAGCCCCTCAGGTGGGGCCTCAGGTGGGAGCAGGCCAGGCACGTCTCAGGAACGGCCAGGAGACCCAGTGGGAGATGCTGCACAGTCAGAGAGCGGCCGGGCTGGGGATGGAGTGAACAGGCTCCGGGGGCTTCCAGGCCATTGCAGGGGCCTGAACACTTGCAGTCTGAGTGAGATTGGGAAGCCATTGGAGGCTGTTTGAGCCCTGGGGTTGCTGTGGCTGCCGTGTTAAGAATAGGCTGAGGGCACAGGATCCAGGTGGAAGGCCATCGTCAGAGTTGAGGCCACAGAGGATGGGAGCTTGAACCATGGAGCGTGAGGTGGTGAGAAGTGGCTAGATACCAGATATACATTTGACCTTTGAACAATGTGGGCGTTAGAGGGGCCAACCTCTACCCCACCCCCACCCCCAGCACAGACACAGTGCACAATCCACATATAACTTGACTCTCCCAGAGCTTGACTACTAATAGCCTACTGCTGACCAGAGCCTTTCCAGTAATACAAACAGTCAATTCCCCTGCCTTTCCCAGCAGCAGCCCCTGCATTCTCCCGCTCACCCTTCCCTGGAGCGTGCCCTCCAGCTCTGTGATCAGCCTCCTGGTCTCAGGAACCCTCTCTTCTCCCTTGCTCTTCTCCTTGCTCCCAGGCTGGGCCCCAAACTCAACTACTCACACGGGCCTCTTCCTTTAACAGGAAAGGAAACTGAGCTGCAGACAGCTCTCATTGAGCTCAGGTTAAGGTCTGCTTCCTAAGTCTGTAGATGTTTGGTTAGAATAATCTGGAGGAGGAAACTTAAAAGGGCTTGGTTTAAGAAGGGAAGTCTGGGTGAAGGTCCAAGAGGAATGGGACTTGCCAAGATCCCATATCTTGTTTTTGGAGCCACTGGGCTACACCCAGCTCCCAACTCCCAGTTCTGGTGATGACTTAGATCCTCTGGCCAGTGATCAGAGCGTTTCCTAACTGCAGCGTGAGTGTCTTTCGTTAGACATGGTGTGGGACTGTTCAGCCATCTTTGGACATTCGTTTAAAGGAGCCCGTGGGATACCTCTCCGTGGAGAGCTTTGAGAAGCGACGTGTCCCCGGATCCCTGTTTTAGGTGCAGACCAGCTCACAGGTGATAGCCTCAGGGTCTGATCCTTCCCCACCCCTTCCTCTGACATCAGGCTGTCCAGGGCTCTCAGGCCAGCTAGTCTTCCTGACAGACAAGTCCTCCCGAGGGTGGCCTCTTAGTTCAGTTTTGGCAGTGGGGAAAGGTCATCTGGGGGGCCAGTTTGGCCTTGGCTGTGCTCTCCAGTTACAGCGGGGCGGCGGACAGCCCACTTGTCTCACCCCTGCCCCCCCGAACCTCCTGACTCATAGCCACAGCCCTCCAGGCTCAGCAAGGGCCGGCAGGATGGGGCGGGCTGGTGGCTGTGCTGCTGGCCCCAGAGCAGGCCCAGGGAGGTGACAGCTCCTGTTCAAACCCCCTTGCCCTCCCTCTCCCTAGCCCAATGCTCTTCTTTATAGTCTAATCCTACCCAGTGGTCAAGGTCCAGCAGAAGGCTCACCTGACCACCCAGCCTGAGCTGACCCCTGTGCTCTGAGCACACTGTGTTCAGTGGCCCACACTGTCTGTGGCCCGCACTGGTGTTACAGCATGGGCACACGTCTCTCCTCAGCTCTGTGGTGGTTGCTTTGAAAACAGAACCGCCTTTCATAATTGCATTTACAATAGTAGAGGACGTGGGTGGGTCCTTACAGTTTTCCAGGGTCCCTTAGACACAGCCTCTGCCTCTAGGAGACGGCTCCCGTGGCAAACACTCAGTACGATCTGGTGACTGGTCTGGTCAGAGCCATGCAGCTGGAGGTGTGGGCTGCCCCATTTTTCTTGATCTGAGTTAAGGGCCCCAGACCTCCTCCCTGAGGATGCTGAGAGTCTCAACACTTATGTCTCTCATCCCCCATGCTGCCCATAGACAAGGCAAGACCTCTCGTGAGGTCCTGCTCATCTCTGGAGCCGGTGGAAGCTGTGTGGGCAGGGGGCTGCATGGGCGAGTGTCAAGGTCCAGGCGCTTCCCTGCAGCCTCCCAAGTGTGCAGAAGGCCCCAGGAGGAAGCAGGACAGATGGCAGATGTCCCACTGCTGTGGAGTGGGGGGAGGAGGTGGCCGCTGAGAGGGCTCCTCGAGTTCGTATGGGGCTCACAGCCCTGTCACCTCCTTGCTCCTAGGTTACCAGTCCCCCAGCAAGGCCTGTTGCTGCTGGGAGATCCCTGGGATCCCAGGAGGGCAGGAGGGAAACTGCAGAATCCTCACCCCAAGTCCCCACTCAAGGTGGGCAGAGGGTGAGAGAAGGGATCCCCAGATCCTCCCGTGTTTCTGCCTTTTGTCCTTCACCCGCTGAGAGGCTGTTGGTGTCTCTGTAGGTCGGAATGAGCTGATTGCCCGCTACATCAAGCTCCGGACAGGGAAGACCCGCACCAGGAAGCAGGTGGGCCCTGGGGAATGAGCGTGGGTCCCACAGGGGCAGGTACCCCAGTCCCAGCCTGCTCCCGTGGTGGGCTAGGCCCTCTGCAGGACTAAGGGTGGCTTCTTGGTGGGGCTGGTTCAGAGGGGTTATCTCTTTCTGGTGTGCCACAGACCGTTCAGTTTCCCTGCAGTCCCTGCTGCCATCAGCTAGGAGGAAGTCCCCCCCCCTCCCATCCCCAGGGCACTGGAAGAACAGAGAGCGAAGGACTGGCGCTGTACTTTGCTTTATCGCCAGACTCTGGGTTAGCTGGATGTGGCGGGACTGAAGATCCATCACTGACTGCCCCTTTCACTCACTCATTCCACAGACGTGGCTTGAGGATGGTGCAGGGCTGAGGGTCGAGGAGCCAGCATGGGGAGCACAGGCCTCCTGGGAGGTAGGGACAGGAGCCTTCTCTTCTTGCTACAGGTCTCCAGCCACATCCAGGTGCTGGCTCGTCGCAAAGCCCGCGAGATCCAGGCCAAGCTAAAGGTAAGGCAAACCAGCAGCGGTGGGAAGGAGGACCGAGGGCATAGGCGGGGCCAGCTTCCTAGAAGTTAAGGCTCTTTTTCCCTTTGGGTTCAGGGACTGGCTGTTGGTGTGCAGAGCCAGCGTGCTTCTTGGTGTTGAGAAGAGTGGGGTTCAGCCTGTAACTGCTCTTGTCTGCACCGGGAATGACAGTTGAGCTGTGTGTGTGTGTGACCCCCAGGCCCTGCAGCATCCCCCTTCCCGGGCAATTTACTCCCCAGGTCACAGCGAGATTACCCTCCATGCCCCATTCCTTGAGGACCTCATGGAGGCCCTGACCCCTTAGTGCCATCCCCTGAGCCTGTGGAGTGGGTGGGGGCAAGCTTGGGAGGCCCTGCTCTGGGGGTGGGGTGGCTGTTCCCCGGGAGCTGGGGGAGTGCCCCTCCCCCACTCCACTCAGATGGTTGGTTCTCTCCCCTTCCCAGATCAGCCCCACCTGACAGTCCCCAGTCCGCAGTTCCCAGAGCAGTCCCCAGCAGGGGGCTGCTCCGGGGAGGCTCCGCTGCTGACAGGACACCCCTTGGGGCGGTCTGTTCCCCACAGGACTCAGGCCTCCTGGATGCCAGAGTCAGGGGACCCTTTCAGGGACTACCAGGTGGGAGTGAGCTCACTGTCCTACAGGGGTTTGTAGTGGAGCTTGCCCAGCTACCAGGTAGGAAGAGCTGACATTTAGGGGTGTCAGACTGAGACCAGTAGTTAACATCCTTTTTTTTCCAGTCCTTTTTGTTTTTTCCCCAAACAGAATATCACACCAGTACGTTATCCCAGGAGCTTCCCTGGTCAAAGCTAGGTTGGTGAGGAATAGGCCGGAGACCCCTTGCTCCTATCCACTTCTCAGGCCCTGTGGCTCTTGAACCCCAAAGTAGCTCAGAGCCCAATTAAAAACCTGCACTAGATGAGCTTGAAGGTCCCTGCGGCTCTGGTTGTCGGTGATCCTGACGCTGGAGGCTCCGAATGAGTGGTGGGAACTCCCAGGAAGCCGCGCCCCACTGCCCACTCAGCCCAGCTGTCCCCCACCCCCACAGCTGCAGCCCAGCACCTCGCTCCTTTGTCCCCTGGACAGCTGGTTGGGCCTCAGCTGTCGCTCCCTCCCTCTCAGGCTGAGCACATATACTCCTGGAGACCCCCCGGGGTCTGGAGTCCAGCTTGCTCTCACTTCCCCTCTCTGGTCTCCCTCTGACTTGGTGGGACCCTGGCAGAGAGCCAGAATGGAGAAGAGACTTTCCAGTGTTCTGTTTACAGCCATCGAGGGAAACTTTTAATTCCCTTGGGGACCATCTGTATGGCCCACATTTGCTTCAAGGAATTGCTACCTTTGTCTATAGGGTCTAAATTAGAGGCTGGGGAGAGCTCTGTTAGACCACTGGACAGACATCGAGGGGAGCCATGAGCCCCTTAAATAACACACAGATCTTTGTGTGCATGCGTTTTCTTAGAGAGAGTGGTCTGAGGATTTTGTCATATTTTCAGAGGGGTCTGGGACCCAACATAATTTGTCTCCCTGGACAGACTTCTTATTAGGTAGAAATCCCCCAGGACTTGGGATCGGGTGTAGCTGGCTCTGCCCTTGTGCCATGGGGCGTGGTGAGTCAGTGGCCCTCCTTGAGCTCTATTCAGTTTAAGATGTAAAATGACAAGGGGAAGCAAGGTAGTGTCTGAGGTCCTCTCCAGTCCCCAAATTCAGTGTCTCCCTGGCCTTGTAACCTGGGCACTGATGTCACGCTCCATAGCATTTTTCCCACTTCGCCCTGATTCCTGTTCCTGAGCCCTGGTCACCTGTTTAGATCAGCTATCCGGGAAGGGATGTAAGTTGCTGACATCGAGTGGATGGAGCTCTCTGGCCTCACGGGGCAGTTGTTAACCACAGAGGTCCACGGGCTTTCTGAGTGTTCGGCCTCCTGCATCACACATGTCCTCCTGGAGGGAGAGGCCTGGGCTGGCTGGCCTGGTGCGTTTGGCTTTTCTCTCTTGAACTTGGTGCACGTGTCTTCGGGAAGAGGCCCCCTTATGCTGAGAGCTCCTTCTTTGGTTATCGAGAGCCTCTGAGAACAAAGCCCAGGTTTGACCCGAAAGGACAATGGCTTGAGGGTGAGCCCTCCTCTCAGAACGGTCTCCTGTGCCTTCTATGCTGTGTGTACCCTTCTCTCCCCCCTCTCCTGTCCTGGGCCTGCAGAGGCCCACCTGGACCAAGCTCTCAGGCCAGCCACCACCACGGTCAGTGCCCTAAATTCTCGGAGCCTCTGTTTTCTTCATCTTAAAATGGGGATCCTGCCGGTCTTGCCAGCTTCACAGGAGTGCTCTGATGTTCAGAATTAAAGTGAAGTCGTGATCTTGACCTTCTCTGGGCCATCTTGTTGCACATGAGTGCACATGGTCCTGGCGAGGCCGAGTGGCAGGGCCTCTGCAGTTCTGGCTCCACAGTCCTGAGGTGCTGGGATGCTGGTCCCCTCACGGTGGTGCGGGCTTCACAGGGCTGTTGTGGGGGCCAAGGGAAACTGTCGTGGGGGACTGTCGGGAGTAGCAAGGGCCTCCGTCAGTTCTCCCTTGTCTGGGACTTGGGACAGATCTGGGTCTACCATCTTAATTACCAGATAATGGCTAATTTATTTTTCCCATTTAAAAATATTCATCATAAAGACAGAGTTGACATAATCCAGTCTCTTGGCCTCAGTTAAGATACACGTACTGAATAAAACTTGCCATTCTAGTGTATATGTGGTCTTATTTTGGACAAAACACAGTTCCCTTTAGGCTTTTTGAAGTACAGAAAACTGAATACAGAAATACTAAAATACGTGTCATCATTTTGAAGACCCGTGGGATTGGGGTGCTCTGGCCCGGAGCTGCTGGCTTGCACTCGCACACACATTATTACTATGACTGTTCTCGCCAGTGTCGCACGCGCTTACAGATGCTTTCCTGGGCCCTCGTTGGTGCGGGGCCTGTGTAGGGCAAACCTGTTCTTTGGTGTCTTTGGACCCATGGAGGGGAAGTAATGGGTGTTGACACCTGCCCCGTAAAAGGCTGGGGTGCCTTGGGTGTCCACAGTGCAAGGGGAGACCCGTGGGACGGGACTGGGACAGGTGGGGCCACAGGAGACCATCCCATGCCTGCAGACAGTCCGTGTGGCCGCGAAGGAGGACTCCTGCCGGTCTGAGGAGGGCTCCGACACATTTATGTAGTGTCATCTTCCGTGAGCCAGGTCCCATGCCAGCTGCCGGGGGCGTGGAGGCAAATAGGGACTAAAAGGCTTCTCAGAGTATCCCCGTGAAGACACGGTGTGGCAGATGGTTTCTCAAGGCCCTTAAACTCTAATGAAATAGCCTGGACAAGTATTTCGCCCCATGACAGAGGAGGAAACTGATCAGAGGAACCGAGTGACCTGTGCTCAGTCACAGACCAAGTTTATAGCACTGCAGGGGCGTGAGCCTGGTCCCCCAGCGCCTTGTCCAGGGCTCCGGCCACTGGCGGTGGGACAGCTTCCCTGAGCACAAGCCCGGACCCCGCCTCGCCCACACCTGCTGTAGTGACCACTGCTGAGGCCCTCCCTTCCAATGTCTCCCCAGGACCAGGCAGCTAAGGACAAGGCCCTGCAGAGCATGGCTCCCATGTCGCCCGCCCAGGCCATCTCCACCACAGCCTTCCACAGTAAAATGGCCCTCGCCCGGGGCCCAGGCCACCCAGCAGTCTCAGGGGTAAGTGGGGCTGCCTGGAGCCAGAGGCCGAGCCAGCCCCTTCTTCTCACTCCTTCCCGTCCTGAGGAGCTGGAGGCACTGCCCAGGCCCCATTTCTCTTGAGTCCTCCCAGGCCCGAAGAACCAGGAGGAAGGAGGGACCAAGGACTGAGGGGCGACACTGAGGCACGGCTCTGCTGGCATTGGCACTGGCCTCTCAGGGGCCTTGCCAGTGACGCAGCAGGCCTTCCACAGGGGCAGAGCTGCCCCCAGTAGCCAGCCAACTGGGGAGCTCTACAGAGTTGGCCTGATTGACAGATGAGGCTAAGGTTCCGGGATGGGAGGTGAAGCCTGAGGCTTCGGTGTGGCACCAGCGCAGCCCTGAGCAGCCCTCCACCGCTCGGCCCATCCCCGCGCCCCACAGGCACTTGGCACTGCTCTCCTGCCACTCAGAGAGCTGATGCTCAGGAACAGATCCTTGTTTGGATTTTGAATTTCTTGACTGGGGCCAGCTTGGTGACACTTTCAGAATGGTCTAGAAAGGCTCCTCCTTTCCAGGGCTGTGTCCTCACAGGGTTTTCTTGGCTGCAGGGACCAAATGGATCTTCACAATGCACCCACAGCACCACCCTCGGTGTGTGGGACGGGACCAGGACGGGCCCCTTGCTCAGTGAGCCTCCTGTCCGGCGGTTTTCAGAGTGTGTTCTAGAGACCTCTAGTCCCTCAGGATATTGCCTAGATAACGACACAAAGTTATCATGTATGAGGAAGTTTGGGACACTTAGAACTAAATAGGTTTCTGAAATCTGGGAGTGTTCGGGCCTGATGTGCTGTGGGCTTCTAAGGGAGGAGTATCCCTGCTTTGATGCTTTCTCCCGAGGAGCACCGTCTCAGCAGAGCAGGTCCAGAGACTAGAGTTCCTCGAAACACTTGATGCTGGACAATAGTGCTAACTCTCTCCTTACCACCCACTGGGTCCAGGCCCCCAGCCCTGCCTTCCAGCTGAGGCCTGCCTGGCCTCCCCGCATCGCGGCCCATGTGTCTGGTCCTGTGCTGACTCTGCGCTTTTTGCCTCCTCAGTTTTGGCAAGGAGCTTTGCCGGGCCAAGCCGGAACATCCCACGAGTGAGTATGGCCTGCTACCAGTTGCTCTCTGAGCTGAATCCGAGTGCATAAACGTGTGCTGTGGAGCCAGGCCCCCATTCTGGGACAGGACCGCAGGCTGGCCTCAGCCTTTCAGCAGGGGCTCGAGCTTTGGAACCAGGGTCTCCTGCTCATAGGCAACAGCTCAATCTGCAGCATGGACACCCTGGGGTAGCATTTGCCGAAACGCTACTCTGTCCAGGGTGAAGCAGGGCCAGAGCTTGGGACCCCAAGGGAAGGAGGCCAGGGAGCTGTCCTCTGGCTGGCCAGGGAGGGAGGGAGGACGAGAGGGAGGGGTGGATTTTCCCAGTAGACATGCTGCTTCTGTGGGTCATCCATGAGACCGTGAGTCCACGAGACGGACTTGGCAGGGGAGGGAGCAGGTGGCCAGGGCCCATCAAGGCCACTGATGGCCAGACCACCAGGGCCAGACCCACAGAGCGTGCTGGACACTGCCAGAGGCTCCTGAGCTGCCGCCTGCCCTAAGGCTTACACCTGCTCTCTCCTGTCTTCCACAGTGTGAAACCTTTCTCTCAGCAAACCTACACTGTCCAGCCTTCGCTGCCTCTGCCAGGTGGGTCGGCGGTGCACGGCTCCCTGGCACCTCGCACGCCTGCAGCTCCTGCCCCCCAGGTCCCAGCCCCCTGACGACTGGACAGCTCATGATCTGTTTCGATGCGGCCCTGGCGCATGCTCAGAACAGACATCCCAGTCTGCCGGCCCTGCCCCTTGCCTTTCCCCTACCATGCACACCTCTGTGCTACACCAAGCCCCTCGTGCCACTTGGGCTGCCTGACCTGCTCCCCAGCTTGGGCTCAGGGCCTTCAGGGGTGCACGCAGTTCAAAGGGGAGTGCCTGTGCCCCAGGGCCACTGTTCCACCCGGTTGCCCCCATATACTGCATGAGTGCCCCAGACAGCTTGGCTCTTGGAATGGCCCCCTTCTTGGTGACACTGTAGTCTTCTCCTTCAAAATGGGAGATCAAAGGAGAGCGTGGCTTTCCGGCCTGGAGCTGCTGGCTAGCAGAGGGAGCCCTCCTGAGCAGAGCCGTGGAGTGTGGGTGTCCCTCCTCCCTGTTTAGGGGACACTTCTTTCTCATGAGGGTCCCTCACCTCCTTCCTTCTCTGCAGGACAAGGCAGGATCCTCACCCTTAACCACCTTTTCTGGCCCGGGGAATGACTCTGCTGACCTTCTAGCCTGGCTCGTCCTGTCCTGGGAGCAGTGCACTCCCCTCTTGGGGTCCTGATTGCTGCTCTCTCCCAGCCCCGAGTAGCCCACCCTCCTGTCTGTTCCCTCGTCTCACTGGCCTCAGTCTTGGTTCAGGCCCTCCTCCTCTTGTCGGCATGACTGCAGTAGCCTCCTAACCTACGTCCCATTTTATCTTGCCTCCTCTCTTCACCCCGTGATTCACCGCAGTGACTTTATGAAGCATCCATCCCACCTTGTGGTTCCTAGGCTTAACATCTTTTGCTGGTTCCCGGGTGCCTTCTGGGTACGATCTAAAGTCTGTAGTAGGACTTGCATGGCTCTCTTTGGTGACTCGGCTTCTCTCCTCTCCCTCCTGCCCTCCGTGCCCCCACCTGCTCTGCCTCTGGGCTGTGGCTCAGGCTCCCCGTCCTCTTGCAAGTTCTCTGCACTGCCCCTGCCCAGCTTAGGCACTCTGAGCGCTCTGCACCCCCATCTAGCCCTTGATGCTTTTTATTGCCAGTATCGGGTTGGGGGGCCCAGTGTCTGTGAGCGACTGGTCTGCGCTTCCACAGAGCCAGTTGTGGCTGGCACACGGCACATCCTCGGTGAGTGGTGCTGCACCAGTGAGCGAGCCATTCAGCTGGGGCATTAGGCACAGCTAACGTGTCCAGCACGACCCTCCGCCCACCTCTGTTTCTTCTCCGATTCCTTCCTTGAGTGCTCCTGACTTACCCACCTCAGCATGCGGGGCCCCCCGCCTCCCTCTCCTGACCTGGAGTTCTGCCTCTCTCCTTTCTCCCATCCCGTCAGGTGCCACAGCTGGGGATTTTGCTCCCTTTGTGTGCCTTCTGTGTCCCTTACTCTTCCCTCCACCACACTGCTTTCATTCGGGCCTTCTTCAGTTTTCCCCTGAAAACATCCCCAGGACCATGCTTCTGACAGCCTCACCCCTGCATAGTCCTTCCTTCACATTGGGGAGGACCTTCCAGAAATGCGGGTCTGATCATTTCACTGCCCCGCCTCCAGTCCTGTCACTGTCATTCCCAAACTGTCAGGCTCAAATCTATGCTGCTTAGCCTTTGTTTCGTGCCATAGGCACAAACCCACCTGCTCTCCAGTTCCCCCGAAGACGTAGCTTCCAAACCCGCTGAGCTCACAGCCCTCTCCCTTTGCCTCTGCCCTGCCCTCTGCTCCGAGTGCTTTTCCCTGTCTTCACCTCCTGCCTCCTGCATGTACTTGCTGCTTCCTTCAGGCATCGCCATCTCCGGAGAAGCCTTCGCTCTCCACGCCCGAGTGCATACCTTGTCAGTTCTCACCACATTCCTTACTTCCATTATTAGCAAACCTGTATGGAGTGCCTGTTGTGAGCCGGGCGCCGTTGCAGGGGCTGGAGAGACAGCAGTGAACAGATCAGGAAGCTTCCTGCTCCCACGGGGCTTCGGCATCGTAGGGTGGCTGGGTCTGGTTGTCTCGGACTGGAATACAAGCTCTCCGGCGAGAACCCGGCCGTTGCTGCTCAGGAAGCCCTTGGTCCCGCTGGCATCCTAGCCCTCCATCCAATGTCCATTTCCCCTGAGTGCAGTTCTTCCCAGGAGCCCGAGGGTACGACTTGTACCAGGCCAAGTGCCGCCCTCCACCACCCCTGCTAGGAGGCCTGTTTAGGGGAAGCAAGAGATCTAGCCAGCTTGGGGCCTCACTGCTGGGCCTGGAATCCTCACAGAGGCTGTCGGCAGCGAGGCCATGTGTGGACCGCTCCCCATGTGCCTCTCCCCCTGCGTGCAGGGTTTGAGTCTCCTGTGGGACCCACCCCGTCGCCCTCAGCGCCCCCAGCACCCCCGTGGCAGGGCCGCAGTGTGGCCAGCTCCAAGCTCTGGATGTTGGAGTTCTCTGCCTTCCTGGAGCAGCAGCAGGACCCTGATACGGTAGGTGCTGACCCGGGTCTGGCCAGCTGTCTTACCCACTCCTGTTTCTGGAGGCGCCTATGTCTTCAGCTCTTTCCCTACCTGCTTCTGGCTTCCTGCCCTGACCTTCTGCCCCACTCCACTTATGCATTTCCCCACTCCACGTATGTGTTTTCCTTAGTTCCCCTATCCTTTCCCAGTCTCCCCTTCCACTGGCCCTCCCTTCCCCTTTTCTTTCCTTCATCCACCCCCACCTCTTCTTTCCTCACTCCGGCCCCTCTCTTCCCCTCCTGCCCTGGCATGGTTGATGCTCCCACCCCAAAGCCCTCCCTGGGGTCCTTTGTCCATGCCAGTTCTTTTGGCTCTCCCTCTGCTGCTCCCTCCTGACCTGCACTCTTCTCTCCATGCCCTCTGCCCTACCCCTCGGCCCCCCTGCTCCATCCTTGCCCTTGTGGCTCTCAGGAGCCTCCTATGTCTAGCCCACATCCTTGGGACGCCGCCCCCACCCTGTCCCCTTCCGCGTCCCATGTCCTGGGTGACCAGCGTCATCTGGAAAGGTCAGAGGAGGAGCTGGAGGAGGCAGGGCACCCAGGGACTTCATAGACCATCTCACTCTGATGTTTTCAGCAGAGAAACCACTGATCGAACTCTTATTCAGAAGCCCTGTGTGTACACCAAAAGAGGGAGACTTTCTTTGGGTGTAGTCCTGTGCCTGCGATGGGCACAGGGGCAGTCCAGCCCCCGTCTGCCAGGTGGAGCACAGTTTGAAAACACCTGATCCAGGTCATTGGTCTCACATCACAGATAAGAGAGGTCCAGAGGTAGGAAGTGATTTGCCGAGGGCATCCAGTGGCCAGCCAGGACTGAGACGGAGCCCTGTTTATCGAGCAGCGACTGGGCCTACTGGGTGCAGGCACAGCCTCAGAGGCTTTATACTCATTAGCTTGGCTTTACATTGGGTCCTTTTACTGTCTCCATTTTACCAGTTGGGAAACTGAGGCCCAGAGAGCTGAAGTCACTTGCTCCAGGTCACACGGCTGTGATTCCAGCTCTGGTCTGCTCTGGCTGCCTGCTGCCCCGTACCTGTCCCTCAATCCAGCTGTTCTCTCCACAGTACAACAAGCACCTGTTCGTGCACATCGGCCAGTCCAGCCCAAGCTACAGTGATCCCTACCTCGAAGCCGTGGACATCCGCCAGATCTATGACAAATTTCCGGAGAAAAAGGGGGGACTCAAGGAGCTCTTTGAACGGGGACCTTCCAATGCCTTTTTTCTTGTGAAATTCTGGGTAAGCCCTTCGATAAGCTTTTCCTTCCAATCCCAGTACGTTGATGATAAGGAGGAGGAAAGAGAAAGAGTGGGCATCAGGTGCCCTTTCCACAAGTGCAAAGGGCGGTCCAAGCACACAGTGGCCACAGGGCGGCGGGAGGCTGAACCCAGGAGTGGCAGGGGCTGCTGGAGAGCCGAGCTAGCAGGAAGAGGCCCTGTCCTGAGAGGTGATGACAACCTCAAGGGGACTACTGGAACAAGACCTCAGGGGACACTGAAGGAGGGGTCGGCAAAGAGCCCACCTGGACTCTTGGAATGCCAAGTCCTAAGTTCACTTCAGGGCCACAGCAGGGCAGTGTTGGGTTGGGCAGGGTCTGCGGAAGTGAGCTGTAGGTTTAGGATAGCTCACCCCAAGAGAGACACCCACCTAGCTTCCCAAACATAGGCTTAGCCTCTGTAGCTTTCCCTGTCTCACCCCTGTATGGGAGCTATGAGAGGAAAGCTCCCTGTTTTTGAAACATCTCCTCTGAGCCCAGTAAGCTGTAGTGCCTTCTCTGGGAGCTTACCTCCTAGGGGCCCAGTGCACACAGAAAAGGGGTGCAGGGAAGAGCGTCTGACAAGCGCACACTTAACCTGTGGTGGGGAAGTGCAGCAGGTCCTTCTGGAGCCTGCTTTTGATTTTCTCCTGTGTGGAATCTGTGGTTTTCCAGATCTCATATTTCTCTCTTTTTGGTGTCCCTGCTTGTTCTTCTGGAAAGCATTCTCTGGTACTTCCCTAAGGAAAAGTGTGGGATAGATAAATGTTCAAGTCTTTTCCTGTTGTTCTGTACTTGGTTGATAGTTTGACTGGGTATAGGATCTAAGTCATGAATCATTTTTCTAGAAATGACTTTCAAGAATCATTTTTCAATACACCGCTCCATTGTCTTCAAACACGAGTAGTGTGGTCACTTTCTGATTCTCTGTCTTTTGTTATGTCACTTGGGTTTTTGGTTTTTTGTCATTTTGTTTTGTTTTAGTTTTTGTTTTTTATCTCTGAAAATTTTGCATTTCCTTTCTATGCCTTAACATTCTTAAGTTTCACATAGATGAGCTTTGGGATATGTATGTTTTTACTTTATGATTTTTTAAGCCAGGCCCTTTGAATTGTGAGATTTTGTTTCTTAATTTGGGGAAATTTACTTATATGATTTCTTTCCCTCTGTTGGCTCTGTGTTCTTATCCAAGAACCCATATTAGTCTTATTTTGGATATCCTGGACTTATTCTCTATGATTTTTACAATTTCTTTGTTGATTTTCCAACTCATTTTCTTGGAGATTTCCTTAACTGTATCTTCTAATTCTTCTGAATTGGTTGAGTGTATCTGCGTACATATTACATAAAACCTAATATAGCAATGGCATAAATAAGGAGTTTATTTTTCTTCCATGTAAAGTCAGTCTGGAGGTAGACTGTCCCGGGCTGGTCCAGCAGCTCCTTGAAATCACTAGAGATCTCTATGGAGCTTTCTTGGAAGTCACATACAACACTTAATTATTCTGTGTGGTTGCACCTAGCCACAAAAGAGCCAGGGAAATGTACTCTTTTAGTTGAGTAAACTGTCATTCTGAATAAAATTAGGGTTCCTTGACTATAGAAGAAAATGGATGAGTCTTTGAGTTGCTATTGTGTTCATAGCTCAGTTGATAGCATTTTTTTTTCTTAGTGGTTCAGAAGGTCATGGTGCATTGTATAATTAGTGATGGATTAGATTAATGGAATCTGGTGGCATTCTCTGCCCCACCTTCTACTGAATGTCTAACTTTGACCATGATATTTTTAATTTCTTTTTTTTTTTAAGATTTTATTTATTTATTTACACAGAGAGAGACAGTGAGCGAGGGAACACAAGCAGGGGGAGTGGGAGAGAGAGAAGCAGGCTTCCCACAGAGCAGGGAGCCCAATGCAGGCTCCATCCCAGGACCCTGGGATCATGACCTGTGCTGAAGGCAGACGCTTAATGACAGAGCCACCAGGTGCGCCAATATTTTTAATTTTTAAGAGTTCCTTCTTGTTCTTTGACAGCATCCTGATCTTATTTCATGACTACAACTTTTCTTTTATCTTCCTGGGATACAAAGTGAGACCCATGTTTTTATGATTCTTCTGTTCCCTTCTTTGTCTTTGTTTCCTTTTCATCCTTTTTTCTATATGTTTTGATGTCTGACAATGTCTTTAATCCTTGGTCCATATATAATTCACCTATTGTATAATTCATCGACTTAAAGTGTATAGTTCAGTGTTATTTACGGCTCAGTAATACTTCATCGTATGGATATACCAAGTTTTGTTTATCCGTTCATCAGTTGGTGGACCTTGGGGTTGTTTCCACCTTGTCTGAATAATGCCGCTGTGGACTTCACACCCAAGTTTTTGTGTGGCCATAGGTTTTCATGTCTTTTGGGGAGACACTTGGGTCTGGAATTGCTCTGTCATATGGCAGCAACTCTTTGCCTTTTTTGAGGAGCTGCCAGACTGTTCTCCAAAGTGGCTGCGCCATAGTACATTCTCATCAGTGGTTTTATGAGGGTCCCTGTGTCTCCACATCCCTGCTGACAATTGATTATTTTCTGTGATTATGCCCCTCCCAGTGGTTTTGATTTGCATTTCCTTGTGCTTATTGGTCACCTGTCTATCTTTTTTGGATGAATGTCTGTTGAGCTCCTTTGCTGATTTTTAAGTTGGGTTGTCTTTTATTATGGAGTTTGAGGTTATATATTATAGACAGAAGTCCCTTATTAGGTGTGTGGTTTGGAGATACCGTCTCCTAGGCCGTCAGCTCTTTTCACATTCTTGGTAGTGTCCTTTGAAGCAGAGAAGGTTTTCATTTTGGTGAAGTCTGATGGAGTCTTTCCTTTGTTGTTTGTGCCATGTCCATATTTAGTGATTGGGAGCTCTGTGTACGGGGTAGGACTTGTCACCTGGTGGGCTTCACTTTAAGGTGCTTGGGGTTGAGGAGTCATCTGGTTTTTTTTTTCCTTGAGGTGGTTCAGTTTCTCCAGAGAATTCTCCTTGAATGATGCCCCCGGAAGGGGATATACTTGGCCCCTGCAGCCAAGGTGTGGGACAGTGGGGAGGGCTGGGGATCCAAGCATTTCTTATGCAGCTTTCACTCAATTCTCTCTCCCCCTCTCTGACCTGCTCCCTGAAACCTGATGCCCTCCTGTAAAATTTCTGATGATTATTTCTTGGTCTTCTGCCGAAGGGTGGGAGAGGTGGGCCTGGAGGCCTCACCGCTCTTGGTACGGCCTTTCAGTCAGTGTCTTGTGCGAAGAAGCCTGTGCCTTCCCTGCCTGCACTGCCCTGGCCTCCAGGCCCGAGTCCCTCAGGGCTTCTCTCAACCACGGCTGCTCACTTCTCACTCTAAGGCCTCTGAAGGTGCTTTGAGGCTGTGATTCCTCTTGTTTCCTTTACCCATAGAGTTCCTTCTAGCTCTGGTCAGCCTTTAGCCTTCTTGAATTTGTGGGACTCTCTTGCCAGTTTGGTTTCGCCTCTGTTTGCTTCATCTTTATGGCACAACACATTAAAAAAAAGTTCCTTGCTATTGTTTCTAGTTGGGTCCCTGGAAGGGAAAAAAATGAACTTGTATGGTCTATCTCCCATTTTAACCAGATGTCCTGGAAAGCAGCTTTAACTAGAGTGTCACCTCTCGCAGATTGGTAGTCCTTGTTCGGCATGCTGGTTTGAGAAGATCTAGAGGGAGAAGGTTCCAGATTGACTAGTGATGACTGCCATGGGTGTAGCAATGGGGGCAGATAGTGGCACTTGGCGACATCTTTACCATCCCTTCTCTTCAGGTAATGAGGAATCACAGAAGGTTTCCCAGTGGGGAAGGACACAGCCAGAGTTGTCCTGAGCTAGATCAGTCAACCATCCAGACTGGAAGTGAGGAGGAGGCTGCTCTAGTTTAGGTCAGGCAGGACCTCAGCCAGACAGGCTGGCCTTAAGAGTGTGATGTATGGGGCAGCATGTCTTTCTCCCTTTTACAGGAGGAGCTTAACCCACTTCACTTCACCATTTCCTCTCTCTACTGTCCCTTTCGGCCCCGGCCCTGAAGTTGGAAGTAAGAGGCTTTGCTATGGGCCACCGTCAGCAGCGTCTCTGTGTAGCCGGCACAGTAGCTCCCGTTCCCTGCTGTGCGTCTGGGGGTGGGTGGGGCTCCTGGCCTTTTTTGTGGGGGAAGCCCGCACACTCTCTTGAGTGCTCCTTCCCACAGGCCCCCAAGCCAGTCCCAGCTTAGCCTTGGCTTGGAAGAAGGACCTTGGGGGAGGTGATTGGTGACTCCTTCTTAGCACTGGCTCAGCTACCCTGAGGTTGTCATTTCAGATCAGAAGGAAGGCCTGGTTGGCAGGAGGCATTTGTGGGAATAGTACTTGGGGGGTGGGGGGATGGGGAATTTGGGGCCTTTTTCACTAGCTCCTGCCTTCTTTTAGTTAGTAGTAATATTCTGTATTCTTCTAGCCACCATCCAGATGAGGACCATCCTAGGCCTCCCCTTTCACAAAAGGGGGGGACACTGAGGAATGGAGTAAGCAAGGGCCTGGCTTTGAGACGTCCAGCCAGGGTAAGCCTCTTTCCTGTGGTCGTTCTTGTGACATACACATGACGTAGGTCAGGGCATTTGGTGGAAGGTTACACCAGGCACTCTCCATCACTTTACATGTATCAGCGTGTTTCATGCTTGCCGCAACACTAAAGGCAGGTTCAATTGATGGCCTCATTCTCTAGAGGGGAAACTGAGGCACAGAGCAGTGAAATGACTTGCCAGGGTCAGCCAGTTCATAGCGGCTCAACGGGGATTCACACTCAGTGTTTGTCTAGCGTGTGTGCTTGGAACCAGGACATGGAACTACCCGACCTTACAGAGTGGCTGTGGGGTGCCCCTACATGGGGTCCTGCTTCTGCTGGAGAAGGCTGTGGATTGCCTATAAGAGGCTCCACAAGGCCCTGAGGAGCGGCAGATAGTGGCGGTGCGGAGACAGCAGACTGAACTGTGCATCCTGGGTAGAGTTGGGCAATTGGGCTTCTTGGGTTCTCTGGAGCCCAGACTTCCCTTCCAGAAAATGAGGACTGTCCTGCCTACAGGTGAGAGTGGGCAGGTAGGGAAAAGGAATTAGGGGGCGCCTGGGTGGCTCAGTGGGTTAAAGCCTCTGCCTTCAGCTCAGGTCATGATCCCAGGGTCCTGGGATCGAGCCCCGAATCGGGCTCTCTGCTCAGCAGGGAGCCTGCTTCCCTCTCTCTCTCTCTGCCTGCCTCTCTGCCTGCTTGTGATCTCTGTCAAATAAATAAATAAAATCTTTAAAAAAAAAAAGAAAAGAAAAGGAATTAGAATGTTCTCTCCAGCCTTGCTTATGGCCCACATTCCCTCCTTCCTTCTGATGCTTTCATTTATCATTTGGTGACAGGGATGGATGGCAGAAGGAAGGGAGGGGACAGTTGGTGCTGAGGAAATTGGTCAGGCCAGTTCTCTGTGTGGCCCCTGCGTTCTGCCTGTGGGCTGTGCCCATGGCCCCTGCTGTGTGGACCCAACACGGCCCTTGTCTTCCAGGAGCTCACATTCCAAGTGGGAGGATCTGGAGCAGATCTCCTGTTCCTGGGCAATAACTAGTGTACAGATAGAGGGGAATGTGGTGGGCTATAAGTGGGGCCCTCCTGGTGTGTCCTGGGGGAGCAGGGGTGCAGCAGTGGGCTCTGGCTGGGAGGTAGAGGCTCTCGTCTCTGCTCTGCAGCTCGAGAGCCATGGCCCGAGTGCATCTCCACTTCTCTGGGCCTGTTTCTCCATCTGAACCATCAGCAGTTTTGTTCTTGATGGTCTGCAGAAGGTTGTGTGTCTGAGGGCCCCAAGGTGCCCTGCCCTTTGCTTGAACCCCTAGAGCCAGGCCCTCTCTGTAGAGCAGACACTTGGTCAGGGAAAGGACAGGTGAAATCAGAGATGGGGGCCTGCCGGCGGCCAGGGCTCCAGGGCAGTCATCTGGTCCCTCCTGTGTGGGGTGGGCAGAGGCACCAGGGATGTACAAATTCTGCAATGGGGGAAAAGGAAATGCTCCCGTTTGCTAAGCATGAGCCTTTTGGTCAGCTGTGGGTTCCTCACAGCCATCTGGAACCCTCCGCTCCTGCCCCTGGCCTGGCCACTCCCTCCCCAGCCCTGCCGGGCGGGCGGCACTCCGTTAGAAAGGAAACAAAGCTGCCTCCCCTGAAGCCTTCCCTTCTAGACGCTGGGGAGTTGACCAGGGCCTTCTTGGAGTGGGAGGAGGACTTTGATGTCCCTAACCCAGCCTCCTGGCCCATCCCCATTGGAAGTTACTGTTCCTTTGATGGGGCCGGGGTAGTATTTCCTAGGCTTCTGCCTGGTGGGACAAATCACTTCCAGCTGGAGCTGGCGTCGGGGTGCAGGAGGGGTTGAGTTGTGAGACTCTGCTCTGTTGGGCGGGACATGCAGGGTCTGGAGCAGGGGCCGAGAAGCTGAAGTCTCTTCTTCCTTCCCCACAACATGTGGGACCAGCTGGGGCCACCTCTGTCCTCAGGGCAGGGGAGAGGGGGCTCTGGGACACTGAGGGCTGTTAATACCAGTCTGCAAGTTGAAAAATGCCGGGCAGAGGTGAACTGAGGCCTCAGAGGGAGGAGAGTACATCAGACCGGCCCCCATCCCAGCCTGCTGCTCCCTTTGGGCCCTGACATTTCTCCCAGGCACATGCCAGCACATGACAATGAATCTGAGCCCCTCTGGCCCCCTCTCCTGGGCTGCGGCTGTCTCGGCTCATCTGTCCGTCACCCGATCCCCCACACCTGTTCCGGGCCCCGCCTGAGCTGCCCACCCACACCACAGCTATGAATAGGGCGGAGGGAGGAGAGCGTGGGGGCACTCAGAGGGCAGGAGGGCGAGTGGGGGGGGCAGGCTTCCTCTTCGGCTGAGAAAGAGAAAACCAGCACGGTAGAGTGAGGGGTGGACAGGAAGTTTGCGATGTGTGGCTGCTGGAGAGTGGTGGGGCAGTCCTCAGGAGGATAAGGCAGTGAGGACGAGAGGAGTGTGGGGCAGGGCTGGTCTGTGTCACCGCCTACATCTGCTGGCCCCAGGATGGTCATGGCAGGAGGTTTCTCTTTCCCACTACTTCCTCCTCTCTCTTCCTCTCTCTGTACCACTCACAGCATCGCACTCGTGCTCCTTGCTGTCCCACCAGTTATGAATTCCTTGACAGCAGAGACAACGTTCAGCCTCTCTGGACCCCACTCCCCTTGGCTGTGCTGGGCTGGGGCAGGAGACGTGGATGACTGAGGGATGGAAGGGCCCGGTGAGTGGGAGGCTAGGACCAAGACCTGCGTGTGCTGAGGCGAAGGTTATGGTGGGGCAGGGATGTGGGGCTCCCGGCTCATCTCACTTGGCGCCACCCAGCGGTGAGAGGCTGAACAGCCACAGGTGGCAGCCATAGGGGGACGGGGGGATGGGGTGGGAGGAGGGCCTCGCCCCAGGCCTGGCCTGAGCCCTGGGAGAGCTGAGTCCTTGCTGGCAGGTTGCTTACCATCTGGAAGGGGCCAAGGCCATCTGAACAGATTCTGGCAGCACAAGGTGGTGAAGGGCATGGCATGTCCAGGGCCATGCGGGGGCGCTAGGCAGCTGTGACCTTTGTGCGCTGGGAAGAACCTGGGAGGGACTGGGCCGGTCCTGCCCAGCCCTGGTGCACAGCATTCTTTTCAGTGGCATACAAAGAAATATTTCTCCTTTAATAGTTATGCAGTAATTATCACAGAAAAAAAATAGAGTTCCTGACTGATTTCCTGGATTTAGCATGGCCTTAGCATGGACGTAAGGAATGAGTGGATTTAAGAGAAAGCAGTGGGGGCAGAGCAGGGCCCTGGTAGGTGCTACACAAGCGTGTCGTTCATTAAGAGGACCCCGGCGGTGGCTGTGGTCCGAGCGCCATCATTCTGTGCCCTGGCCTTGCCCCTTGGCCAGCACCCACCCTCCCGTGTTCGGGTGCCTGCCCTTCCCAGGCAGCCGGCCTTCCTGCCAGCTCTTTTTCACGCTCCTGCCCCGTGCTTCTGGCTGCAGCGTACTTTGAGCAAACTGTTCCTTTTTAAAGAAGTCTGACAAAGTTGGTTTCCTAGGAGGAGCATATGACTTTGCGGGGAAAATAGGAGATGGAGAGCTGGGTTTTGGTCCCAGTTCACCACGTACTTCCCTGGAAGGCCTTTGCTGATCCCAGTTCCCCTCCATTCCCAACCCAGTGAGGACGCCCCCCGCCCCCGGCCAGGACTCAGGGGCACCCCTTGCTTGCCCAGCTCCATCCCCACCCCAGGGCTGAGGCACTGCTGTTTATTTCAGAGGCTGAGCCTTGAATGTAGCTGGAAATCCTTGTTTTCCTGTCTTCCTAGTGGCCTCATTAAAACCATCACAGAGTGCACTAAACCTGTGCCATTCTATTCAGCATGAAAACAGCCTATTTTCTTTTTCTCATCATGAAAGTGAACACATCCTCATTGTGTTCCATAACCTGCCTTTTTTTTTTCCCCCCATTCGGCAAAAGTCTTCATTTTGCAACAGTAAACACAGGCCCTCCTCAGTAAACTTAACAGGAAACTTGGGCCCTTGTGGCTACCAAATTTTTTTAATTGTGCTGTAAGACACTGAGTCCCCAGCAGTCCAGAGAATGTTCTTGCTCTTGGAAAACTTCTTTCCGCAAAGGAGAGAAACGTAATGACTGAGCATCCCCAGCAGTCCAGAGAATGTTCTTGCTCTTGGAGAACTTCTTTCCGCAAAGGAGAGAAACGTAATGACTGAGCATCCCCTAATGGCCGGTAACAGAACTGCCTGGTGCCCGGCTCTGAATGGTGCCAGAACCTTCCACGGTTCTGGGGAGCCCTTGATTTTTGCTCAGAGGAGGCCTTGGTGTCAGATTCTTCAGCCTCGTCTAGAGCTTCTGCGTCGTGGGGCTGCCGCGCTCTGGGTCCAGCCTGGCAGTGCTCAGGCTGCTTGTGTGGGTGGGAGGAGAGACTGCACCCTCAGGCGAAGCCTTTTTAGATCTGTGCGTTTGTTCTGAGTTCTGAATTGCTCTGCTAACAAGCCCTGGCTCAGATGGGATGATTCACTGGGGGGCCCAAGTTTGGGGGATGGGGACCCCTAACTGGCTTAGGGCTTCAGAAGTATAGTGTCTGCCTGAGAACTGCCAAGGCGTGGACTTGTCTCATCTGAGCTCTCCCTCCCTCCCTGTAACTCTGCCGGACGCAGTAAGCACGGGAGTGGGAGCCTGAAGACCTGCGTCTCGTCACTTGTCAGCTCTGTGGGGCTGGGCCAGGCCTGTGGTCAGGGAGCCTCACTGGTCACGCTGAAGCCAAGATTCTGCTCTATCCCGCTTGCAGGGGGTATGTGTGAAACTGGGAGTCTTACCCCACCTTGGCTAAGAGAAAAATTTCAAATTAACCCAACACCCAGCGGGAGGCACTTTAGGCTCTGCTTTCAGCAGAGGAAGAAAAGATGTGTGTTGGGGAATAGCAGGAAGCTGATCCAGGAGACCAGGGGCTCCCAGGCCAGGCTGGGGAGCAAGCATCAGGTTCTCTGATGGCAAAGGGTCAGTGAAGGGGTTTTAACCATGGAGGGGTGCAGTTAGACTCATCTTTTGGAGAGAATTCTCAGAAAATGTAGAGAATGAACCGAAGGGAGGAAGACCTGCAGTGGAGGGGGGTTCGCCTGGAGACTGCAGCGGAGATGTGAAAAGTCAGGGGTGGCTGGACTCAGTACTGCCATAGAGATGGGTGAGAGGCTGGCCCCCAGAGCCATTTCCAAAAGAGCACTGGCAGGGTCCAGTGACCAGCTGGACTGGAGGATGAGACGGAGAGGAGTCCCAGCACCCCCTCCTACTCTCCCCTCCGCCAGTCTCCCATTCTGGCTTTCTGTTCCCACGCTTACTGCACTATCAAAATTGACTCTGGAAAGGATCTGACAAATTCATACTAAAATAGAAATGACTGATATAGATTCAGATGTTTGCAGTTTAACAAGAGCAAAGCCTTAGACTATAAAATCATAAAACCTGAAGCCCTAAAGACAAAGTTGGGGGCCCTACCTGCTGGGTGTGTTGGTGCCTAAATGGGTAGCGGAGGCCTACGACTAACACAGATGACACTGTTCTCTTTTTCCATTGTTTAGGTAACACACCCTGACTTTACACCAGGCCTGGCTGTGGAGAAGGGTGGAAGCTTTCCAAGATCCTACTCTCCCAGTTCTTTTCAGGCCTTCCTGATGTCTTCCTGGCCCTAGAACCTGGAAGGTGGCCCCAGAGTTCTCCCTAGGTCCACTCCCAGCAGGGCCTCTGTTGACTCACCAGTCCACTGTGAGTCTTCCCTGTGTCTTCCTCCAGGCAGACCTCAACACCAACATCGAGGATGAAGGCAGCTCCTTCTATGGGGTCTCCAGCCAGTACGAGAGTCCGGAGAACATGATAATCACTTGTTCCACCAAGGTCTGCTCTTTTGGCAAGCAGGTGGTAGAGAAAGTGGAGGTAGGAGCCCCTCACCCCCGCCCCGCCCCGTGTGTATGTTAAGCCAGGCCCACCCCTGCCTCAGGCTGCCCTTTGTCCCGTCCCCTCTGCTTTGCCTGGGTCTGTCTGAGTCGGTGAGCTCTTCCCCTCACACGCCTGCCAGTTGTCGGTAACCCAGCTCATGTCCAACCCAACCTGATGCCAGGCTGGCACCAGGGCAGAGAGCATGCCCAGCCCCGGGCTTCTCAGCCCCCGCAACCTCTGTGGTCACCCGGGGACCGTGGAAACACACCAGCGCCTAAAACCCTCTCCGCACCAATAGTGGTTTATAAAATGCTTTTCGAGGTGTTTTTTTTTTTTTTTAAAGATTTTATTTATTTGAGAGAGAGGCAGTGAGAGAGCATGAGCGAGGAGAAGGTCAGAGGGAGAAGCAGACTCCCCGTGGAGCTGGGAGCCCGATGCGAGATTCGATCCCGGATCTCCAGGATCATGACCTGAGCCGAAGGCAGTCGTCCAACCAACTGAGCCACCCAGGCGTCCCTTGTTTTTTTTTTTTTTTTTAAGAGATTTTATCCATTCATTTGACAGAGAGATCACAAGTAGGCAGAGAGGCAGGCAGAGAGAGAGGGGGAAGCAGGCTCCCCGGCGAGCAGAGAGCCCGATGCGGGGCTTGATCCTGGGACTCCGGGATTGAGCTGAAGACAGTCTCCCAGCCCAGTGAGCCACCCCGGCTCCTGTCTCTTGAGTTATTTTTAATTAAATGTTTATTTTGAGAGAATTACAGCTCCACATGCTGTGCCATTGTCACCCCGTGTACCTTCACCCGGCAGCGTCCTGTGTAGCTAGAGTATTGTATTGGCACCCGGGAGATCAACATCGGGGCAGCCCCCACAGTGTGGCTCAGACGTCCCCTGCTCCCGCGCACTTGTCATGCCCATTAGTGTGTGTTTACATGCCGGCAGGACTGAGTCACTGCTCTGTCCCATCTTGCCTAGTGCCACTGCGCTTATGTCCTTGAGCTCCCTCCTCCTTGACCTGGTTTGCCCCGTCACTGACGGAGGAGGTGGACAGTGAGTGGGTCACCGAGCTTCCCCAGAGAGCTGGGCCGGGGCAGGAAGTGGTCAAGAGAGATTCTAAGCTCCCGCTGCCCCCTGGGTCCTGCAGACAGAGTATGCCCGCTATGAGAACGGCCACTACTCCTATCGCATTCATCGGTCCCCGCTCTGCGAGTACATGATCAACTTCATCCACAAGCTGAAGCACCTGCCCGAGAAGTACATGATGAACAGCGTGCTGGAGAACTTCACCATCCTGCAGGTGCGTGGTGGGGGGCAGGTGCGCTGCAGGTGTGCGACAGGAAGGGATCGGTGGGTCGAGACAACATCATGCCCCTGTTTGGGGCTTTAACTCTCATCTTTCTCGTCCCCTGCAGGTGGTCACCAACAGAGACACGCAGGAGACACTGCTGTGTGTTGCATATGTCTTCGAGGTGTCAGCCAGCGAGCACGGGGCTCAGCACCACATCTACCGGCTGGTGAAGGAATAAGAGACTCAGGGAGCAGGGAGGGGGGAAGAGACGTCGTGTGTGCAGGGACGTGGGGAGGGTATCTGCAGAGGCCCGAAGTGCCAGGAGAGTAGAGAGGTCCCGACTCTTCCTATCCAGGAACAAACTGTGCCTGAACCTGCAATGCCCAATCCCAAATAAACCCAAGATGGTGTGTATTTTCCCAGGACCTGATCTGGCTGTCTGAGCCTTGGGAGGGACCGTGGGAGAAGGGGGGCAGACTGGGAAGCAGGCCAGAAGCAGCCCCACAGGTGCCCCATGGACTCGGCCAGGAATGTCGCTAGATGCAGAGCTCCCAATGGGATGGTTCCCCTGCTGCCATTTGAGCCCTGCACTGTGCTGCCGACCGCGCTGGGGGTCGGGCTTGGGCTCAGGGCTCTGTGCTGGGCATCCCTGCGTGTGCCCCTGCAGGGACTGATGCACGGTGTCCCGGCCACCGCTGGTGCCCTGTCTGCAGGACAGCCAACAGGGAGGCTTGGTCCAGCCCTGGGCTTGGGTTTTAGGTGTAGAGGTGACAGTTACTGGAAAGGCTGGAAGAGGATGCAGCCAGAACTCTCTAGAAGTTTTCATGCATCCCTGGTGAGAGTGGGTTCCGTAGCCTGGAGCTTGAGACAGGGAGGGCAGGAAGTGGCGGCGGTGCTGAGGCCAGCCTGTGGAGTTTAGGTGGTGAGGCTGGTGTCATGCAGCATCGTTTGTGGGGGTGAAGGCCGAGAAGGTGGGTCAAAGGTCTGTAGTGGACCAGTGGTCTCTAAGACCGCCCAGTTCTCGTGTTCTGTGAGTCCTACCTCGGGCTCCCTGCCAGCTGGGGTGTCTGCTGGGTGGTGACTGCCTCCAAGCCAGCCCAGGCTTTGCGCTCCCTCCCCGGACAGTGGTAGTTTCTGCGTGCCCTGTGGGTGGAGGAGGGCTGTGGAGCCCACCCTGGGCCTCGAGGGAACCAGTGAAGGGTTCCCTGGTTTCTCTCTTCGGAGAACTGTACAGGCTTAGGGTTTTGGTGGTCCTGGCTTCAGTCCCAGTATTCCTAGCTGTCTGACCTCGGGCAAATTTCTCCACCTGTCTGAGCCTTGGGGTCCTTTGCTCTCCGTAAAGGGGAGGGCAATAGGGCAATAGCACCGACCTTAGAAGGCCTTAGTGAGAAGGAGAGCTGACGTCTGTAAGTGCCTGGTGCAAGATGCACTAAATGTAATTCTTTTATCCTCCCCTCCCTCAGGGAGGCCTGGGTCTGGCTCTTTGCTGCCATCTAGTGGCCCTCATATCACCCTTAATGGGAACCACAATTCCAGAAGCCTGAAGATTCAACCGGCAGGTGTTTACTTTGTGCTCAGCACTCAGGGAGCTGTTATGGCAATACAGAAGTGAGTAAGACAGCATCTAGGAGGTGTCACGGAATGGTGGTTAGGATCGAGGGCTTGAGTCAGACAGCTAGGATTGAAATCCTGGCACTCAGCCACTGAGTAGCTCTGTGGCTTTGGGGCAAGTTACTTAATGTCACTGTGCCTCAGTTTCCCCATCTGTAAAATGGGTATTATAAGAGTACCTACCTCGGATACATAGAGTGCCTAGAATGTGCCGAGCACATAAATGTGTTCGAGAAATATACGTTATTATTAACAGCTGGAACTCGCGGTCTGAAGAGTCAGACTGGAGAGCTCCTAAGCGGGGCTGGCTGCGCCTCACAGAAGCTGGAGTTCAGAGCTGCGAGAGAGCAGGGGGTGGAAGATCCAGAGAAGAGGTTGCCGTGGAGAGGGGCTGCCCCTTAGAGGATGGGCAGTGCTTAGATAAGCAGATGGGACGAAGGCTGGCCAGCATTCCAGATGGGGAAAGGAAGCCAGCTGCCCAGTGTCCTGCCCTCACAGGCAGGGGCTGCCTCTTCTCCCCAGAAAACAACTTTAACCAAACACAGAGCCCTCTGGACTGCTGCTAGATCTCGTGCCAAGTTGCATGACTCCACTGTATGTGGGGGTCGGCTCTCATCAAAAGACGTGCTGTGCAGGGGGGGGCATAGGGTCCGAGAGGCTCCGAGCAGACAGCATGTGCTCACATGTCCACGGCGGGTTTGTGTGAGGCTCTCCCGCCCCTCCCTGGTCACTGTCACAACCCTCACCCTCTCTCTGCGCCTTTCCTCTTGGGCTGTTTGGATAAGGAGAACTCATGATGCCTCCCCTTCTGGCTTGACTGGACCTTCAGGCAGATACTCACAAGGATGCGTGAGCAGCCTCTCAGCTGTGGCACACATGCAGGGGTTCAGGAGATGAGCCTTTGGATCATGGTGACAATGAGGCAGGGCAGATGCCCGGGCCAGGTGTGAGCTGGGTGTACTCCCTTCTCTTCAGAAGCTGACCTCAGTTGCCTTGTGGAAAGTCACGTACTTAGAGCTGTAAGTTCCAGACCTGTCAGCCATGGGGAATGCAGGTGTAGACACCTCTCCCCCTGGTATAGTGCGGCCTGTGGCCCTGGGGGTCAGTGGGAGCCCTGGCCTGGCCCACCGTTCTCCCAGGCTTGTCTGGCATTCCCCTGCGCCCTCTGAATCAGGTGTCCTTCCCTACCTTTAGGCCTTGGCCCCACAGCTTCCCCTGGCCAGTTGTGCGCTGGCCTCTCCTCCTCCTGGAGAACTCCTACTCATACTTCAGGGGCCGGCACGTGGTCACCCCCTTTCATGGGGAAGGGTGAGTCACACCTGCCCTTGTGTGGCAGAAGCCTTCTGTTTCTGACCCAGAACACAGGGACTGCTGTCGTCCCTTCTCATCCTCAGTCAGGGACGCTGTGCCATCCCCATGTGACAGATGCAGGAAGCGGGGCACAGAGCCGTGACCTCACTTGCCTGGAGTGTTCATGTGTTCACTCAGTTAGCAGCTGTTTGCTTCTGCTCCATGCTGGGCGCTGGGATCACTGACCCAGGCAGACAGGGTCCACTGAGGAAGGAAATGAAGTGAGCAAGTAATGGGACGTATAGACTAACATGTGCTTTCAAGACCAAGAAGGGTGCTGACATGAGAGTCCCTGGGGAAGCCTTGCAGCCTGGGGAAGGTAGGGGGAAGGCATTGTGAGGAGAGGCAGGGAGGTATGGTGTAGGGCAGGTGCAGAGAGAGAGAGCTGTATGGGCTAAGGTACAGGGGCGATGGGCTAGATCTGGCCCTGGGCCAGCCGTCCAGACCCCAGGGGCGAGGGGGAAGGAGACGCAAGCCGGCTCCTTCCCCCAGCCCACCACCCCCTAGCTTGGCAAGGACTTTGGATTTATTCCATGTGAAGGGAGGTCCTGGAAGGGTTTGAAGCGAGGGAGTAAGTCTTTTTGATCTTTCGTCTTCGAGTTTTTTAAGAAACGGACTCCAGGGCTGGTGGGGCCCACAGAGAAGCACATGTAATTGTCTGCTCCTGAGTCTGTCTTTCCTCCCAGGCTCTGTCTGTGGGCAGAAACTGTAGCTGCCTCCGTCTGTTACTTTCTGTAAACCAAACACCAGGTCTGGAGCGTAGCAGGTGCTCAGCAAACATCCACCGAAGGAGGGCTCGTGTACCAGGCAGTGTGATTCCTGCTGTTTGCGCCCCGGCAGGTAAGGGCCCTGAGCCTGCGAGGGTGGAGCCCTTGGCCCTCCTGACCTGGCTAGAGCTAGCCGGGTGCATGGCTGGGCTGGGGACATGGAAACAGACCTCTGGTCTGACGGTGACCGGGCACACTGCCTCAGTAGCCACCAGTGGACTTCCATGGAGCGGGGCGAGTGCCCCCTCAGAAGGGCTTAGGGCGCGTGTGCATGCATGTGTGCGTGTGTAGACACCCACTCTGCCCTTCAGGACTAAAGCTGGTGGAGCAAGGATCGGGGGGCAGCCGTGGCTTGGGACACTCAGACTGTGCCACCTGCACCCTCTCCCCAGCTGTGGGCTTCGGGGGACAGTAGGCGGGGCACGCTGATGGGGCTGGAGGTAGGAGGTAGGCAGCTCCTTTTGGCCTGCAGCGCAGGGCCTGGTGCAGGGCTCTGTGGGGTGTGCCGCGCTCCCCGGGCCGGACCCGCACTGGGAGGGGTGTGAGGTAGAGCGGCAATGGGTTTTAGCTCGGGGGCGAGGGTAGCCCGCAGTTGCCATGTCCCAGCCCCTCTTGTTACCTGGTGTGTCAACTCCAGAAGTGAAAACAAGAAGCTCTGCCCCAAAGACTTAAATCAAGACAGGTGTCGTTCTCAAGAAGCCGGAGTGGCTGCTGCCACGTTCTGCAACCTCGAGCAGGTAGTCCCCGCTCCCAGACCCTCTTGTGAGATGGGACTCACACGGCTTTGACTTGGAGCTGCTGTTGGACAGAGGTGACAGCCCGAGCTCACGGTGGGCACCCAGGAAGCGGTGGTGACTTAGGTGTGTTAGGACCTGCCTTGACTCTGCTCTTTCCACCCTGAATACGCCCACATGCACACACTCACATGCACGCGCGTGCACACACATGTTCACAGAAAACGCCCAAGCTCTGCTCTGTCTCCCCAGGCCCACGAGGTGGCCTGGCTCTCAGGGTCGTGGGAACTGTCCAGCACAGAGACCACGCGTAGACTTTTGTCCTTGGGTCTCAGAAATGGGGAAAGGAGTATTACTACCTGAGGAAATAAGTCTGTGGCACATGAGGGGGAAGAGGCCCCAGGGAAGGGTCTCTCGACAGGGAGCACAGAACCAATGGTGGGCCAGGCCACCCTGAGTAAGAGGCCATCTGCAGTTGGGCTCTGTTTACTTCCTGGGAGAGGACAGGGGAGGTGCTCCAGTGCTGCTGTACAAGTCTGGAGCCCAGTTGGCCGGAATGGTAATGTCTTTTTATTTTTAAGCTCATGGATGTCTAATATTCAACTTTAAGTTTTTGTATTTTTGCTATGTAATCCTCTTGTCCCCCCAAATCTTCAGTAAAGTCTGCTACCTACACAGAGGCCTTTGTGCGAGTGGTTTGTTTTTCTGGGGCTGGAAGAGTCCCTGTGTGACCAGAGCTCAAAGCAGCTGCTGCAGCCAGCTGGAGCCAGGGGGGCAGTGGCCACTGAACCACATCCGTGGGGGCAGCAACTCGGAGCCCCCCGGGCCACCTCCCGGCCAGCCCAGTCCCTCCTGAGAGGAGAGAGAGCCCTGGGGGGTGCCTGCAGAAGTGGGGGACACCCAAGTCCATGGAGCCTCGGCGGGCGTCCAGCTCCCGTGACTTGAGTGCCAGCGCCGGCTTCCATGGGCACGGTGGCTCTGCCACGTGGAGCGTCAGGTCCCTCATCAGCCTCAAGAGCATGCAGAACCCGCTGGATCTGAAGAGTAGTCAGGATGCGAGATGCAGGCAGGGGCTGGTGGGAACGTGGCTCTTAGCTTGGCACATGAGGAGCGTGATCTCAGCCCTCGATCCGAGACCGAGCAGACCCGCAGGTGGGCTGGCTAAGGCGCTGGATGAATGCGCATGGAGCAGCGCCACACCCCGGTCATGGCCACACTTGTCCGCTCGCTGGCACATTCCTTTCTCCTGGGGAGATCGGGTCACTTGAGTACAGTAGCTTGTGCATATGTTCACGTACGGAGTTGGGTGAGCTTAAAGGAACGTGGGCACCAATGTTCAGAGTCTGGTGGTCCTGCCTCCACGTTGGGGACTGGAGTTCTCCCAAGAAGTCCTTTTCTGTGGACACTGGTTGAGAGACAGCTCCTTCTTCGTCTCCACAACCCCCATTACATCATGCTGAAAAGGTAGAGTGCTTGTGCTGGCCCCCCTAAGATAAGGATAATCCTAAGGTTATCCTAAAGCTTCATTTCCTCCAACTTCTCTCCCTCTCTTGGTAGCTGGAAGCCTGGCCTTGCTGGCAGGGCCTGCTGGTCAGCCTCTGGGTCTGGGGGCTGGCCCAGCGGCTCACCACTGCTCCCCCATCCTGAACTCTGGGAGCATAGAGGACAGGCGGCCGTAGGGGGAGTGTTTCTTGGCTCTCAGGTTTGTGGGTAGCCCTGGGCCTCATAGAGGGGCTTGGGACTGAGGCAGGGAAGGAAGGGGAGCAGGAAACAAGAGAAAGGGGAGAGGGCAGGGCTGGGAGTAGCGTCGTCATCCACAGGCCGGGCCCCCTCAGGCACGGCCAGCGGTGCTGGGGGCATGGGGTCCCCACGTGGCACAGCAGGCACTCCGGCTCACGGCAGGCACTGCTGAGCGCACGCGGTGTGCCAAGCACTATTCTAGGTGCTGAGGGAACCAGGGAGATGACGAGGGGCTCGGGTCTCAGAGGACCCCCGTTGTAGCAGGGAGATGGATAAGAACAACGAGAAAAGGCAAACAGACAAGAAAATAGCAGGAAGCAGTCAGTGCTTTGACAAAAATAAAACAGGATGGTGTATCAGAACAGGGTTTGGCCATATCCGGCCTGCTGCCTGTTTTTGGATAGCTTGGAAGCGAAGAATGAATTTTACATTTTCAAATCGTTGAAAAAAAATCTGCAAATCAAGTTTCAGGGTCTAAATAGAATGTGATTGGAACACAGACACGGTCCCTGTTCTCTACTGGGCACAGTGGCTTTCACGCAGCGTCCTGGTGCTGGGCGGTGGAGCCAAGACCATTGGTGGCCGGCCATGCCCGAGGACTCACTCTCTGGCCCTCTCCAGGAGGAGCTGGCTACTCCTGTGTTAGGCTGTGGCTGGGGGCCTCCTTCAAAGGCCTCTCTGAGGGGACAGGAGCTGGCCCCGTGAAGACCTAGCGAAGGGAACCCCTATTTCGAGGGTGCTGGGGTGGAAAGCACTGGGCGCAGGGAGCAGCAGGAAGGACGGCAGCCCGCTGGGGTATCTGCAGTTTCCGGGGTGGGGGCCCGGGTCTGCCCTGACCTTCCTGGGGCGAGCAGTGGCATCAGAGCCGTGGTTCCTCTCCCAGCCTGATGTGTTTCCTCCCGGCTGCGACGCTCTTGGTGCACTTGGTCTTTGATGCCTGTAGCCGAGCCTCTCCTCACAAGCCAGTTCCCCTCGGTTGTCCATACTTCACAGGGGTACCCACAGCCCTTGCGTGGCTCTGACCCCCTGGGCATGTGTCCAGGCGGGCTGCACTCTGTGGCCCTCTGGAAGCTGTGATGTTGGCAGGTGGATTTCTGTAGGGTATTTCTTCCTCATCTGGTCAGATTCTGGGGGGAAGGGTCCCTCCAGCTTCTCAATGGGAAGAAGGGTCCAGCCCCCAGCATTCTGGGCACCCAGTGGGAGATGAGTGTCGAGGACATCTCAATGTTCACTACAGACGCTTCCGTCACTCCCTGTTTGCTGCTTCTGGACCTGGCATCCCAGCCCAGAGTCACTCCCTGTCCCGCTCTCCCAGCTCCTGCCTGGGTGTGGGGGCTATTCTGTGGCTTCATGGAGTCAAGGAGAGGATTTGGGGCATCTGTCTCTCTTTTTTTTTCTTTTAAGATTTTATTTATTTATTTGACAGAGAGAGATCACAAGTAGGCAGAGAGGCAGGCAGAGAGAGTGAGAAGGAAGCAGGCTCCCTGCTGAGCAGAGAGCCTGACGCGGGGCTTGATCCCAGGATCCTGGGATCATGACCCGAGCCGAAGGCAGGGGCCCCAACCCACTGAGCCACCCAGGCGCCCCGCATTTGTCTCTTCTTGAACTGAATTTGAGTCCTCTTCTCTTTACCTCCACTTCTAGAGACACCTGGTGCCATCAAGTCTTGACTTTGGGGCATTCAGTGGAATAGTCACGTTCCTTTCTGGATTTGTCTGGGCGAGGATGCCGCTTTCTTAGGTTGGCTAAATCAGTTGGCACTCACCCTTCTGTTTTCCGACTTCTGAATTTTTGTTACTAGTATTCCCTCCCTGTACTCTTTGTTCTGTAGGATATACCCCTTAGAAAATGTTTATGGTCATCCTAGAAGAGTTTCCAGAGGGAACAAAGTACGTGCCTGTGTTGAATCAACCTCTTTGTCCTAATTTGCTTATTTTTTTTTAAAGATTTTATTTATTTATTTGTCAGAGAGAGAGGGAGAGCGAGCACAGGCAGACAGAGCGGCAGGCAGAGGCAGAGGGAGAAGCAGGCTCCCCGCTGAGCAAGGAGCCCGATGTGGGACTCGATCCCAGGACGCTGGGATCATGACCCGAGCCGAAGGCAGCCGCTTAACCAACTGAGCCACCCAGGCGTCCCCCCCAATTTGCTTATTTAAAATCTCACTCTGCCTTGTGAGGATAGGTAATAGGCGGCAAGAGGGGAGGCAGGGAGGCCCAGTCAGAGGTTACTGTGGTGATCTAGGGGAGACATGAGGGTGCTTTAGACTAGAGCACTGAGGTGCATGTAAAAGCAAGTGGACCTTGAGATATGTTTTGAAGACATCACCATGACTTCCTGATGGGTGTGGGGAATATAGGAAAAGTGAGCCATTAAGATCAACTCTGAGGGGGCACCTGGGTGGCTCAGTGGGTTAAGCCTCTGCCTTCAGCTCGGGTCATGATCCCAGGGTCCTGGGATCGAGCCCCGCATCGGGCTCTGCTCATCGGGGAGCCTGCTTCCTCTTCTCTCTCTGCCTGCCTCTCTGCCTACTTGTGACCTCTCTGCCAAATAAATAAAATCTTAAAAAAAAAAAAAAAGATCAACCCAGAATTCCCTGACTGAAGTCACTGGTGCCATTTACCATGATGGGAGAAACTTGGGAAGGAGCAAGTCTGTGAGTGGGGAGGAGTCAGGCTGAGACACTGAGTGGGGATGGCAAGTAGCAGGTGTATGTATGATTCTAAAATTAGGGGGAGAGGCCAGGGCTGGATTTAGGATTTCCTGGCATCTGCATTGGCAATTAGGTCTTTGAGACTAGATGAGATCATGTAGAAAGAGAATATGGACAGGGAACGAAGGGGTGTCTCCAGGACTGCCCTGAGTCATTCCAACATTTAAGGGTAGAAGAGAGGAGGAGGAAAATTGGGAAGGTGTATTTTCCTTCTCAGTAATGAAGGAAAGAAAGTGTTTAGGGAGTACTGACATGCTGCTGACAGGTAGATTAAGATAAAGATGGAGAAACGACCATTTCCGGTAGAGACTCCCTAGCTTCCCCCTCTTCCTGAGTCCTAGCTGGGCACATGGTCACTCAGAATAAATACTCTATCTCCTAGTTTCCCTTGCAGCTAGATGTGGCCCTCTGTCTAGGATGGCCAATGAGGTAAAAGAGAGCTACACCTTCCAGAAGTGTCCTAAAAGGGAGAAGGCATGCTCTACTGAGCTCTTCTTTTCAGTTGACTAGATTGTTATGTAATGGCCGGATCTCCTACAGCCATTTTGGGCCATGAGGTGACCTCAGGAATGGAAGTTATCCATGGTAAAGCAACAAGATAAAAAGATCTTGGATTTTTGATACCATGGAGCAGCATAACAACTGTGGACAGATTTCGGATGAGAGAGAAATCAATTACCTTCTTTAAGTCACTTTTACTTCTGTGTGTTTTTGTAATTAGCAGCCAAACTGAATTCTAACTGATATACCATTGGATTTGGCAACAAACACAGAGGCATAGTGGTTGAAGCGTGGACAGCTGGAGCAGCAGCCACCACAGCAACAATACCACCGCGACGGTCATAGCCCTCTTCGGTTTACAGAGCACTTTCAGACACGCTGCTGCGCCTGGTGTCTTCGGCTCCGTTGTGGTTCTGCAGACTTCTTTTTATAGATGAAGAAATGGAAGCTCAGGGAAACCACTGACTCAGGTCACCGGGTTACTGAGCTGCAGCTGATACACTTCAGCCTGCATTTTCGGCTTCCCGGCCAGGGCTCAGGGACGCGGGTGGAGAGCAGGAGATGGACATGCGGGAGGTTCTGCCCCAGAGTTTGCCCGATGCTGGGGAGATCCTTGGCAAGCTCGATGTCCGCGGATGTCCCCGCGAGCTCCGGCTCTAGGAGAAAGCGTTATTTGGTGCCGCGATCCAAGCTTTCTCGCCTTTTCAGGAAAATGCTTCTATTTCTGGAAGGATGAAGTGGAGTGCAGGAGACGGTGGAGAACAAAGGAGGTAAAAATTAGACAAGCACCAACATGGGGAAGGTGTCTCTGCCAGCTGGCCTGCTAGCAATCCCATTTTGGAAGTAATCAGGTAGCAATCAGATGTTTAGACCAAGACTGCTGAGTGTCCTGTGGCCGTGAAAATGTCTCAGGATCAAAGGTATCCGCTGCTCTTTGCAGCCTCCCTTCTTCAGAGGCCGGCTCCGAGCTTCTGAAGTTTGGCATGAATCTCGCCTTCTGCTTTTCCTCTTCAGTAACGACTTTGCTGACTTCTTTCCAGTTTCTCTTTCTAAATCCCCACCAATCACCGGGATACACAGATTTTAAGCTGATCCAGGGTCTGCTCCATCCGAACGGCAAGGTGAGGGGCCTTTTAAGTACCTTGCTGCAGGTGATGTAGTTGGCGAGTAGAAACTGGGATTTGATATCAGCCTTGTCACTTCTAAGAGCACACGCTGCTCTCTAGCCCGAGCCCTAGGCCCCGAAGAGCCCTCGGGAAATGCCATTCTGTCCATCCCACCCAAGACCCCCTTTAATCTTGACTGACCCACCCTAGACCCCCATTCCTGGAGGCACATTAAAGCAAGCCTCACATGCCTGCCCCAGGGAAAGGCCTCGGACCCTCTCCAGTTCCAGGCGGCCCACTTGCTCTCACTCTTCATCTCACTGGACCTTGAATTCCTGGCGGTAGTCCCTGGCTTTGATACTTGCTTCTGCTGTCTGGAGTTTGGCAACTCATCACATTCTCCTTGCAGCTTTCTGGGCCCAGGGGTTTTTCCATTAGCCCTCTGCTCCGGCTACCTCTGATTCAGCGTCCTCCCCTGGCCTTGGACGGGGAGCCTCGCCCTCTGGCCTGGGCTCTGTGGAACCCGAGTCTGGGCCAGAGGTGGATGTGGCATTGGATGGCATTATGACAAAGGGGCACAAGGAGACTCCGGTCCTGCCCTTGGCCACACTCCCCCTTCCCCCGGGGAGGTGTGTGCCCAAAAGAGGCGAAGCAAGGCACTTATCACTGTCTTTATCACCTAAGACTTGGACCCCAATGTCAAATTCCAGAGGGTATGAATGGCCTAGAGCCAAAACAGGCTTTATTCATGCCATAAACACTGAGTGCCTAGGATGTGTCTGGCACTGTTCCAGCTCCTGGGGACACAGCGGTGATTAGAATCAAAGTACCAGTCCTCCAAGACCTTATGAACTAGTGTGTGTGTGTGTGTGGGGGGCGGGCAATCACACAAAAAAATCAGCAAAATAACATCAGGGCTCCCGTTCTGTACTCCCCCTCACTCCCGTCCCCACTGGCCATTCCCAGAGAGTCTTGGATCTGATCTCTGTGATGGAAGGTGGGCCACACATCAGAGATCAGAGGGGGGAGTGTCAGGACCAAGGGAGGGCAGTTGTCTTGAAACCTCCTTAGATGAGGGCCCCTGGGTCCTGCTACTGTAGGAGAGCAAAATGCTTTGGTCCATCCGCAGGGAAAACCCCTTAACTGAGAGACGGGGGAGAAAGAGCCCTAGGTAAGGGACTACTGGAAAGAGCCACATCCACGAATGCGCACATGTGCGGAGCACGCCCTGTACGACAGGCTTCAGGGGGCAGGTCCTGGATGCTGGGAGTCCTCAGGAGCTCAGTAAAAATGCAATTTCTCACCCCACCCATCCCAGTCATCTGGAATCCAATTCTGCGGGTGATTCCTAGGCACAGGCATGTTAAAGTTTGGGAAGCAGCAGGCTGGACTTTGACCAGGAGCAGAGAAGAGCTCCATGCCCAGATTATGACCAACCCACAATGATTCCTCTGGGAGACCCACTGGGAGGTGGGAGTGTGGGCTGGGTCCGCAGGGCTTCCTTCCCTGCAGGAGACTGTATTTTAGCAACATAGTCATTGCTTGTAAGTTAGTTACTATAAATGAAATCGTAAAAGAAAAATAGAATAAAAGAACTAAATTCCAAAAAGCGTCCTTCCTTGTAATGCTTGACCTGTAATACTTAGAATATCTGCAACTGTCAACATTTCAGCAAATAAATACCATTCTGTGTTTTGCATTAGTTTATAAACCGCTAAGCCACTATCAAGTGAGTTTTTATTGTCCGAAGGGAAATTTTATGCTTGGAAAAGAATAAAGCTGTTTGTGTATTTCAGTTTTTTGACTGATTAAGGTTGTAAATTTTAAAGCCTGATTTTATTAACTCATGTTCAACTGACAAGTCTTGCTATTTTATTCATAAAGCTAGTATTCTCATGTTAAATCTTTTACTTTTTTGGATTAATGTTCAGTTAGCCCATAAATTCTCTAAACATTTAATATCACTTACAAACATTTAAAATCACTTATTGATTAAATTAGCTCCAACTGCTTAAGCTATAATTAAGCACCTCAAAAATCTAACAAGGCATACTTATGAATCAATTTAACAAAATCTTGGACCCTAAGCATTTAACACTAAGAACTTACATACTTTTCCATGAAACATAGTAAGTCTCAACTTGTCGATCTAATAAGATTTATTTGAGCATTTAACCACCAAACTAATCCACCTCAGTTATGAAATCAATATCCCTAGTCTGATAATGTCACACGCTTATATACTTTTCCAACACCTTAAAAAGCAGATACAAATTGTATACTTCGAAATGGTGAATGCTTAGTTTCGTTACGTGAATTTTTTAATGAAGAAATACAAAGTTTTTCAATTAAATTTTTCAAGTTCCAAACATGACAGAACACGGATTATTCCAATGATGGCAGCCGTGACTAGTGCACACACTCTTAGACCCATCACAAAAGTGTTCACCGTCCATATATTGAGCTCCAAGCCTCTAGCCAGGCAAAGAAGGCAGACTGGGTTGAGGTGACTAAGGCGAAAGTTTAGGGCTTGTACATGCTTACAGACTAGGGTTGTGAGCTCCTTGTTTGCTGCTGCTGACCTGTTACAGATACGGAGAGTCGCCTGGAGATTGGGCTAGTCTGGGGTGCGGGCCGGATGTGCCTTCTAAAAGAATTTCACCCAGTGGGGTAATCACCTATGGGGGTGACTTCCTGTGCTCAAATTTTGCCTGCTATAATCACAAAATTCATTAAAACTTCACCTAAAGAAAGTACAACCAGTGCATCTTTTTTTTTTTTTTTTAAGATTTTATTTATTTATTTGACAGACATAGATCACAAGTAGGCAGAGAGGCAGGCAGGGAGATGGGGGCGGGGGAAGCAGGCTCCCTGCTGAGCAGAGAGCCCAGTGCGGCAGAGACAACCCACTGAGCCACCCAGGCGACCCTCAACCATAAATCTTTCATCCCTGGATGTCCCTTAAGTCGCACTGCCTGATACAAGAAAGCCACAGCTCAGTTGGTTAAGCGTCTGCCATCAGCTCAGGTCATGATCCCAGGGTCCTGGGATCCAGTCCCACATCGGGTTCCCTGCTCAGCAGGGAGTCTGCTTTTCCCACTTCCTCTGTTGCTTCCCCTGCTTGTGCTCTCTCTCTCTCCTGCTCTCTGTCAAATAAATAAATAAAATCTTTAAAAAAATAAGAAAGAAATCCACAGCTTAATTATTAACCAAAACTTGACTATGTTATGCACATTGACATTTCGGGGAACTCACATATACCTTTTTTTTTAAGTATAACATTCAATATCACAATGGACTTGGACTTCTCACAGATGTCTGTTTCCTTTCTGATACTCAGACTGTCACAACTTTCCTTCCTTCCTTCCTTCCTTCCTTCCTTCCTTCCTTCCTTCCTTCCTTCCTTCCTCCCCCCCCTTTCTTCCTTTGCTGGATCTCTTTCCAAAATATCTTTTGAAGCTAACATGCTTCTGGCATCTTCTAGCAGACTTAGGCCTGCTCTGGTTTTTCTTGCACAGAGGTACGGTATCAGCTCCTTTCCAAGGAGCCCTGGTTTCTTTAAGTGGTGAATGTTATCAGGGACCAGTGTCTGGGCACTCCTGGTGCAAATCAGATTATCCACACGAGAACTGAGGCGAGGAGCACTTTCCACCTCCAGGCCTCTAGTGAGAGAGCCAGAAAATGAGTTCACACTTATTTGTCCGATTTAACACCAACCCTACTAAGTCCCTTAGAGATATATATTCTGTAAAGGTGTTCATTTTATCCCCCCCCCACCCCCGCTTTAAACTATCAGCTTTTAGCTACCAGCTGCTGCTGCTTCTTTCAAAACAACCTTAACATGTCATGTTATGTATATTTTAATTATAATATGAATGAACCTTTCCATGTCGTAAATGAACGTGTATTGACTTGGATCTCAGAAGCCTCGGCAGGGTTGCAAATGTGTTCCTTGTCCCTTTTATGATCCTTGAGTATCTTATCAACCATCATCCTCTGGTCATTTTATTGACAGTCACACAATTTCATTTCATCCAACTCTATTGAGTCCACTAGGCTTGATTCCAATTTCAAAGTGTCAGCTTCAGCTCTCTTCCTTTCTCCCAGAGCAGTCTTTGCCTTCTGGCCCTCCTCTGCCTTTTATCCTGGAAATAGGGCTGTCACTTGGCTTTTTCCCTGTTATCTTTAAGACTCCTCTCAGGCTGATTCAGTTTATGTGCCTCCACCATCTGCTCTTTAAAGAGGCCAGACTTTTGGAGAAAATAGAATCAATATATAGTTAGCAAAGTCAACCTATTTGATACAACGTATTTCTGTAAGTACGCAGATTTGCCTTCCGTAGTTCATAGGATGAAGAAAGGCAGAGAACCCAGTTTCCATCAACTTGTACTCAAAGTCCAAACCCCTCTTCCTGTTATCCATCCTCTGCCGAACCCTTACCCCCAAGTGCTCAGCCTTTGCTCCCCCTGATCCAGCTCCTGCCTCCTGGCCACCCACCACTATCCACCATTTAGCCTGCAGAGTGACTTGCATGCATCCCGTACCCCCTTCCCTTCTGAGGAGAATAGACCCGAAGGTGCCCCCATGATCCCTGACTCCTGGGGTTCACACCTGTGTGTGATACCCTGCCCTGAGTACATGTGCCCCTGTGTTTCTAACGCATAATATGGCGGACGTGATGGGAGGTCACATCTGTGATGAGCTTATGTTATACAGGTCTCCATCTTGCTAACAGACTTGTTCGAGGAGACTCTCTTTGTTGGCCTGATGAAATCATGCCCATGTTGGGAAGGCCTGTGTGGCCACACACCAAGGACAGCCTTTAAGAGCTGAGGATGGCTTCCAGCAGCCAGCTGGCAAGAAACCAAAGTCCTCAGTCACACAGTTATTTTAAAAAACAAAAATTTATTTTATTTAAATTCAATTAGCCAACATAGAGTACCTACTTAGTTTCAGGAAATGAACTCGCACAACAACCTTAGTGAGCTCAGAGGCAGACTCTTCCCCAGTCGAGCCTCCAGATGGCAACCTGGCCAACCCCCTGACTGCAGCCTCATGAGAGCAGAGGGCCCAGCGGACACTGTGCTGGGACTGGTGCATCCAGAACGTGAGGTCATAAGTAGGGGTTGTCTGAAGGCACCAGGTCTGGGTTAACATGTTGTACAGCAATAGATAAGTAACACACCTACAAACACTGCTTCTTTTGTCGCCCTCCCACACAGTGGCTGGTTCTGTTCTTCCACGGCGTGGTTTAAAGGCTGGGAGGTGGGGGAGCTGGTTTTCCTTACTTCCCACTTCCCATAGACCATTGTTCTGAGTCTCAGCCCTCTGGCGATGCCACCTTCTTCCCCTCCTGAGACCCTCTGCCATTTACTGACCCCCTGGTCCCTCATTCTTTGAAGATCTCAGCATCTGTCTCATATTCTCCTCTCATCCTATGTGAATTCAGTGTTGGTTCGGGTGAACTTTTTTTTTTTCTTTCCTTGCTGGTTTTTTAAAAATTTATTTTATTTAAATTCAATTATCCAACATAGAGTACCTACTGAGTTTCAGAGGTAGAATTCAGTAATTCATCACTTGCATATAACAAGCAGTGCTCATTTCATCATGTGCCCTCCTTAATGACCATCACCCCAGTGACCCTATCCCCCCACCCACCTCCCCTCCAGCAAACCCTCAGTTTGTTTCCTAGAGTTAAGAGGTTTGGGTGACATTTTCAGCAGGTCACCTGGCTTCTTGATTTCTTGATTTCCTTCTCTCTGCAGGCCAACTCTTTTCTCTCTAAGCCACCCACCTCCACAGTCACAACTGGGGCTTTAACATCTCTGGGAACTGGTCCAAAATCATAGAGTCAGGCTGCCCCTCTATGACCTCCTACCTCCTTTCCTGTCTGCTGGCTGGCTGCCCCCACGGGGTCACTGTTCCTCACCAGCACCTCTGTTCTGCTGACCTCTCTGATTACCCCCACCCATCAGCCCTCTTACTTTTTTTCTGTTCTTATCAAGCTTAGAGTCCATGTGAATGCCTAACCTTGATCCTCTGTCATTTGGTCACACCCATCTGGCAAACCCCCAACTATCCCAAACCAGAGTGCTTGCATTCAAGCAGCTGCTGGGAAAGTCACACAACAGGGAATATTGGTTCTGCATAAATTCATGGTTACTATGTTCCAACAAGCCCTTAATACACCCAGGGAACACTGGTAAGTGTCTGTGATGATCTCAGTCTCCCACAGTGATGATTTCAAGCCTCTGGTCCTTCCTTTCGCTTGTACTTGCAGCAAAGGAACTTGTCTCTGTCTCTCAGCCTCTCTCTTTAAAAGGGAAAATAGAAGCCATCAAATGAAAATCCCCATATAGGACACAAATCCACCTACGTTTGCTCCCATCCGATCCTTTTTTCCCCTCTTATTGTGAAGCAAGCGTTCTCATCCTTTCTGCTTTGGCTGGATCTCATCACTTCGACCTTGGATTCTATCCCTTCTCTTATTCTATAAAAGCTTTTACTAGTTGTTGTCTCTTATCTTTCCCATATATTCAACCTCTTCCTCTTGATTGGATCCTCCCCATAAGCTTTTAAATATATGTATTTTTGCCACAAATTCTCTCTTCTTCTTCCGGGACTTCAATTACCTATATGTTAGCTATTTCTCTCTTTCAGATTGTTTACTTTCTATTGATTTATCTTCAAGTTCATTTTCTCCTTCCACTGAGATCTTATTTGGCCATTAAGCCTATCCAGTGAATTTTTTAAAAATACCAGATATTTAGTTCTCAAATTTGCATGTGAGGGGTGCCTGGGTGGATCAGTTGGTTAAGGGTCTGACTCTTTTAAAAAATATTTAATATTTATTAAGTATTTTGAAGAAATTTTAATATAAAAATCATTTTGGGCTTACAGAAAAATTACAAAGATAATACAGAGAAAGTACCCATTTATTCTCCACACCCAGGTTCCCCCAATTTTTTTATTTTTAAAATTTTTTCAGTATTCCAATATTCATTGTTTATGTACCACACCCAGTGCTCCATGTAATCCGTGCCCTCCTTGATACCCACCACCAGGCTCACCCATTCCCCCAACCCCCAAGCATCTGACTCTTGATTTCAGCTCAGGTCATGATCTCAGGGTTGTGAGATCAAGCCCCACCCTGGGATCAGCACTGGGCATGGAGTCTACTTAAGATTCTCCTTCTCGCTGTCCTCTGCTCCTCCCCCACTCATACTTTCTCTCTCTCTCTCTCTCTCAAAAATTAAAAAAAATTCCATTTGATTCTTTTATATATTTTTATTAAAAATTTTACATATTTATATATTTTTTATATTTTCTATTTTTCTGCTGTGGTTTCCTATCTGTTCATTATTATAAATGCATTTTTCTTTATACCCTGGAACAGAGTTATAAAAGCTGTTTTAAAATTCTTTTCTGATCATTCCAACATCTGAATTATCTGGGACTGGCATTGGTTGCCTGCTTATCCTTTGAGAATGGGTCACATTTTCCTGGTTCTTTGTATGTTGAGTAATTTTGGATCATATCCTGGGTATTTTGAAGGTTATGTTGAAGAGACTCTGGATTCTATTTTATCACTCAGAAAAGCACTGATTTTTTTTTAAGAAGCAATTAACTTGATTACACTCAAATTACAGACTTGTCCTACCTGCTGTAGGCAATTGCTCAAGTCTCAGTCTGGTTCTTTCATCTTTAGCTGGGACCCCGCTCATATGTGGTTCAAGCATAAGCCAAACACTTGGGCAGAGTTTATGCAGAGAAATCTGTGTTCCTTTTCTCTGGCTCTTTCCTTTCCTCTTTCTAGGATTCACCCCTCACTCTTCAGCAACCCTGCCTGCTCTGGGCTCTATCCTCTGCCTCCTCTGCCCAAGAAACTGTGGGATTTCTCCTGGAATTGTAGCCATCCTCTGCTGCTCCGCAACTGTGGTCAACATGGGGAAAATCCACACACACACACAAATAGGAACTCATCCCATGTCGGTTTTTCTTCTACGCTTAGAATCCCCTCCAAAATCTGTCTATACAATTCGCTCTCCGTGGTCCTCACGTGGTTGTTGGTTGGTTTGGTTTTCTTTGGTTCATTTCTTTGTCTTGATTGTTGTCCAGAAAGCATCAATATTATCTGTGAGAGGGCTGGTCAGTTACAAACAGATTCATCTGCACCAGAAATAGGACTCTTTCCACAGATCGGTTCAGTTCTCCCTATTGAATTCCTCAAACCCTCCCTTGATCCACAACTTCCTTCAGCTATCTGCCCTGTGTATCTTCCCAGCTTCTTTTCTTGCCATAATTGTCTTTCCCCATTTCTCACCTTCTACTTCCTTCTCAACTCTCTCCATCCCAGCTTCTGTGTCATCACTTCGATGAAATGACTCTTTCCAAGGTCCCCAGTGATCTTCAATCGCGGAATCTGATGGATACTTATTAGCCCTCATCTTCTTCAAACTCATGATCTTTCCCTTAAATCTAGTCCTCTTCCCCATTACCTTTCTCAATGGATGGCTCCAACTACCATGCCCTTAGGGTGATCAGAAACCTGACAAGTCATTTTTGACACTTTTCCCTACCTAGTTTTCCATATCCATCACCCATCTGTACATCTCATCTTCTCAATCTCTCTCCAGTCTATCCATATCCTTCCTCCATCACTACCCCAGCCTAGACCAACCTGACCTCATCTTGTGCCTAGAGCAGGGCTTACGCCTCCTGTATCCATTTTGGCCCCCACCATCCTCCAATTTGTTCTCTATACTACAGCCAGAGTGAGAGTCTCAAAAATGCAAATCCAAGTCTGTCATTCTTTGTATAAAACACTTCAGTGATGACTTATGTGTCTTAAGACATATGTGCATGTCAAAATCCTTCACAGGGCCTGCTAAGATCTGCTGCTTATGTGATTCTTTGCCCTTATCTTGTGCCATGCCCGGCAGACACATTACCATTTCCTGTACTGTGGCAAATTGATGATCAGATTTAAGGCTTTTAATTGGTCAACCCTTTTAGATGTGGTTTTGGTTGGAAGGGCAGAACTTGAGTTGTGATTTTAAACCATGGAATTGCCTTTGATAAGCATGTAGGGATAATCTAAGGTCATTAAGAACGTTGATATAAATGTAATTCATATGGCTATTACTGTTGGATTTATTAATTTCAACCCACCACACAATTTGCTACCCACGTGTTGAGATAGTTGGTGTGTGTGTGGCACCCGTGCGTGCACAGACACTCACAGATGACTTCCACGCGTTTCTGCGTCCTCTCCGTCAGGTGTAAGAGTGCCAACAGCTGTAGCTTGACCTTCAGGCCTTCTGGGGGGGCGTTTTGCTTTCCTAGGGCTCCGAACTTTCCGTCTGATTTCACAATGTTGCCTGTGCATTTTTGTCTTTACAGGGCACATGCTGACCGCTAGGAATCCCAGACATAGAATCTGTACTTTTTCAGACAGAGTCTGAGTAAGACTTTGTAAGACGTAGATGCCTCCAAACCACTCAAGGCGTGCGTGCTTCCCGCAGGCACCGACCCACCTTGGGTCACACACACGCACCTGGGCACAGCCCCTCAGAAATCCTGGTGTTCCTTACAGGCAATGGTTTTGATCAGTTTCCATTTTTCACACTCGAGAACTTGGGTCTAGGCCACTGTCACCCTCACAATACCTCTGAAGGTAGCCAGGAATCTAGAGGCCCTAACTCGGGCCAGGAGTAGGCGATGTCTGCTGTTGCCTGTTTTTATAAATAAAGTGCTTTTTTAAAAAAAGATAGATTTGTTTATTTGTATGTTTGTTTGTTTATTTATTCGAGGTGGGGAGGAGGAGCAGAGGGAGAGGGAGAATCAGACTCTGTGCTAAGCACAGAACCCAATGCAGGTCTGGGTCTCAGGACCCTGGGATCATGACCTGTGCTGAACCCAAGAGTCAGATGCTTAACTGACTGAGCCACTTAGGTGTCCCTGGCAGGAAGGTCATGCTTATTCATTTATGAATTGCTTATGGCCGCTACAGGGGCAGGGTTGAGTAGTTGTGACAGAGACTATTATAGACTACAAAGTCGAGAATATTTAGTGTCTGGCCCTTTACAGGAAAGATTTACAGACCTCTGATTTAGTACAATTTTCTAACTATTTTAGCAACAATCCATGCTGAAGTGGAGTTGCCGGATTTAGCAACTAAAAATACAAGATACTCAGATAAATGATGAAGAATTTTTTTAGAATTTTTTTTTTAGCATAAGTATGTCCCAAATATCACATGGCGATCCTATGACAAAGGCTTGCTCAGGCCTGCTACTCCTCCCTCACTGAGCTTTGGAAGAGAAAGAAGTTGGGGAAAAGAGGGGCCCTTCGGATGATTTACATTCTTTAGGGGAGGGAGTGTGGAAAGGAAGCTGGAGAGCCATCTTTGGTCACTTCTGCCTTCTTCACCATGAGGATGGACGGAGGAGGTCTGGTTTGGGTCCTCCGGGTGCAGTTGGCAGCCTTCCATGATCAGTAAGCCCTCTTCAAACTGAGCAAATGGTGACGGGAGCGGCGTAGGGGAGGAACTGTTTCATTCCTCATGCCTGAAAGTGCTTCTTTCAATGAGCAGCTCACGGTGCATCCGGCTGATGGTTATAAATCTTCTCCCGGTCTGGTTTGGTGCCCAGTCCCCGGGAGATGCAGAAACTACCACTCTTCACTGGGAGATGGGAGGTAGGTCTCCCCACCCGCTCCACTTACTGTTCTCCCTGTCTTCTCCACGGGGAGGAGGGATGGTTGATGTCACTTGCAAGGGAAGACACCTGTGCAGTCACCTGGCTCCTGTAGCCGAGGTGGGGCTGGACACAGTAGCGGTTAAGTGCCCCAGCCCTGGAGCTTGACAACTTGGGCTTCTATCCTGGCTCAGTCTTTTAGGGCAACAGGACCTGGGGGAAGTTACCTATGCCGGAGCCTCCGTCCCCTCATCTGTAAAATGCAGGGACCCTGATAGCACCTATCTTGTGGAGATGTTGTGGGGATCAAATGAATGGAAACATGGGAAGTACTTGGAACGGTGCCTGACATGTAAGCACTTGGGAAATGTTTGCTTGTTCTCTGCTTCACAAGCTGGCTTGGAGAAACCTATGGCCCTTTGTGATGGTGCTCCCAGCTTCTGGCAGTGTGAACTCTGCCCGCTAGGTGTCGCAATGCGGCAGACACCATCCCTTAGCTTGACTGGGGGGGACGTGTGCTTACCATTTTTGATTTGCCTTGGGGACTTCAAGGGGGATAAATGGACACACAATCTTTTGAAGTCTTTAGGGCTTCAGAAATTCCAGCAGAACTGCCGACGACCAGTGCTGGAAGGAGTTGTTTGGAGTACTGCCTTTGTTCATAGTTAAAGTGACATACAATTTTTTTTCCCCCAAACCAAGCTATTTTGAGAGTGAAAGGGGGACTATTAATAACTATGCCAGGACAAGTAGAGTAAATGGATTGTGGCCTGACAACCTGGATATAGTCACTTTATCAATAGGATAATTATTCCTCAGCGTTTCCAGAATCTCCAGGGCAGAAATGCAATGATGTTCCTTAGAAGTCCGCTAGAGTGAACACAGTGGCTCCGTGCTTTTGGGAGCTCCTGCCTAAGCGTGTCTTGCCTCCTTGTCAGGTCAATTATTTGAGTTTTGTCCTCAGCAGACATGACCAGCCTCACGAACTGCAAGTCCCCTTGGCTGCCTTTGTGTTCAATAATTCCATATCCTCTACAGCTTTTCCCTACGTGGTTTTCTTGCAGCTGTAAACCCATCCGGGGGCACTGAGCCCCCCCAAATCTGGATGTGTTAACGGAGGACGAACAACCACTTTCTGGGGTTTTGCTGAGGGACCTCTAAGGTTTCTCCATCCCTAAGGCTCCATAGTTCAATTATTTCTGATTTGTCTTCCTTTAAAGGGCAGGAGGAAATTAACATTTGTTAGGCTCCCAGGATGCGTCAAATATTGTGCTTTTTTTTTTTTTTAAGATTTTATTTATTTGAGAGAGAGAGAGAGAGAGAGAGAGCGCACAAGCAGGGGGAGTAGCAGGCAGAGGGAGAGGAGAAAGCAGGCACCCCACTGAGCAGGGAGCCCATGGGGGCTCCATCCCAGAACCCAGGCATCATGACTGGAGGGGAAGGCAGATGCTTAACAGACCGAGCCACCCAGGCGCCCCAAATATTGTGGTTTTGCCTCCATCTCCTCAACCCTGTGGCATTGGTACTAAGCAGTCACATCTCACAGGTAAGGAAACTGAGGCCTAGAGAGGTCACAACCCATAAGAGGCCGAACCAGGATTCCCTTCCGGGTCTGTTGGGCTCCAAAACGCCTTGTACACTTGCACAGCAGACTGCCTCTCTTTGTTTTTACAGGAGCACCTGCTCCAGTGCAGGTATCTCTAGCAAGTCCCTTTCCCTCCCTGGGTCTCAGTTTCCTCTTCTGGAAGCTGGGCAGAGCTAGCAATCCTGCGCTAAAGGGCTGCCCCATGACTGGAAACATTGGGGTCCGTGGGGGTTAGTGTCGGAAGACTCTGGGTGGGGGGCCGTGAACAAGGCTTTGAAGGAAGGTAAAGGGGTCAGAAGGAGGTGGATTATTTGGTTATGTAATGGACACTAGCAAGGCTGTGAGTGTATAAAGGGGAGGGGGCCCAGGAGATGAGTAGGAGCTGCCAGTCCAATTAGGAGAGGCCAAGGGGACCCTGGTGATTACAGTCAGGTTTAAAAACTCTGACCCAACTCATACTCACGTGCACTACCGTGCACGTGGGCAGCACTGCTTCCGCCTGACGACAATAATGCTGAGAAGCGACGGCTGTTCGGGCTCACTTCGGAAAAGGGTCGAGGCCTTCTGGCTTCCAGAATCCAGGCTCCATAAGGCCAATCGGAAGCGCTGGGCCAGAGATGCCTCACTGGAGTTTTTCCTGCTTCAACCCAGCTCCTCCGCCACACGGTGCCCTTTACCCGCACTTGGAGGCCTTTCGCTCCTGGGGAGACAGATAGCGGCTCCTCCTCCAGGGTATCTCCGGACAGGGTCACTACACACCCGCGTCGGCAACATGTAAACTGGTCCGCCCCGAATACCCGGGACGGATTTCTCAGGCGTGGGGGAGGGGGCGGGAAGCCGGCCTGCTCGGCTCGCGGGGTACAGCGGCGACCCAGGCCGCGACGGCCCTCGGGGCGGGGCGAGCGCGCGGACTCCCGGGCCCCGACCGCTCCCTCCCCACGACCGCTCGCGGCGGCAGCCGGGCCGGCGGGGGGCAGCGGACCGGCGTCGCGCGGATGGTTCCGCGGAGCGGCCGGTCGGGACCCCGCAGCGGGAGGGGAGGAAGGCTTCCGGAAGGAAGCCCAGAGGGCGGCCACGCCTGGCCCGGGACGCCGGTGCCCAGCGTGGCCGTGGGCTCCCTGCGGGCTCCCTCCGGCCCGCACCGAGCAGGGCGACCCCCGGGACCGGGTCCGGCTCCCTTCCTGGACTCCGATCCCTCCCCCGGCGCTCGAGCTGCAGCCCCCTCGGCCCCGCCCCGGCCCACGGCCGGCCCCGCCCCGCGGCCTCGCCATTCCCCGGCAGGCCCCGCCCCCCGCCGCGAGCACCCCCCCCCGGCCCCGCCCCCCGTTTCCGCTGGCGGCGGCGGTGCGGGAGCGGGAGCTAGCCGGGACCCCACGTTCCCCGAGCGCGGTGAGTGCGGCCCGGGGCGGGCCGGGGACCCGGGAGCGCGAGACCTTGTGGGGCTCGGGCCGGCTGTGGGTGGGCCGCCCAGCCCGCGCCCGGGTCCCCATCGTGGGGAGCGGCTCTGGGGCGCCCCGGGGAGGGGTGACGGGAGGGCGGCAGTGGGCGAGCCGAGAGGAAGGGATGGGGTAGGCGCCGTGTGAGGACGCGGGAAGCGTCTGGGGAAGGGGTGTGTGTGGCCGGGGCCCCGTAATAGAGCGAAGAGGGCTCTGCTGGGGGAGAGGCTTGGAGGAAGACCCTCTGAGAAAAGGGGCTGTGGGAGAGCGGACAGAGGAATCCCGAGTGAAGGGATGGGAGGGCTGTAGGATGCAGCAGAAAGGGAGAGCCCCAGAGCTGTCAAGGCTTTCTGACTGTGTGGCCCAGTGGACCGGCTTGGGGTAGTCCCTAGAGCGCCCCCAGGGAAGGCGGGGGCTTGGGCAGGGCTGGGATGCTGCCTGTGCCCACCCCCCACCCCTGACCACTCCTTGGGCCACCGCTGGCAGATCGGCAGTCACAGTGACAGGGCTTTGGCACACCCCGAGTTCCAAGATGTAGTCCATCTGTGCGTCCAAGTTTGGGACTTTAAAAAACTTTCTTGTGGTTACGGGAAAAAAAAGTCCAAACAAGAAACTGGCTTGTTATGTGAGCAGAATTTGTACTTATGTATCTCGGAACTGGAATCTTCGATGTCCTCTTTTTGAAAAAGAAAATATTGACCTCTTCCCTGACTCCTCCCCAAATGCCTGTGCTGTCTGGGCCAACCTGCAGCGCTGGAATAATACGGGATCGCCTGGGTTGTGTCAACCTTTCCTGCCCATCCTAAAAATGAGGGTAAGAGGGCAGCAGCTCACTTCCCCTTGGTTCAGAGGAGCAAACTCATTATATGAGGGTGTCTTCTGACCTGTAGCTGTCCCCTTCTCTGAGGTGACTCAGGTATTTCCTCCTCCAGGAAGCTTTCCTGGACTAGTGGAGAAAACTGAGGACTCATGCTCTGATCCCTGTATACCCGCCTGCTTCCCTTTCTCTACTAAAAATAGCCACAGAGAATGTTTTCTATGTATGTTCTGCTGTAAAGATGTGCAGTCAGCTTGTCACTGTAAGTAATGGGGAGGGGAGGGGAGGTATTATGGATAATTTCAAACAATGGACTGGACAAATCATTTATATTTAGCTAAGGAATGCAGCCAGGGAGGCAGACATTCACGGGGCTTCCTATCTTCCACCTGGTCCTGGCAGGGCTGATGCAGCTGGGCTTTGGGTTGGGGGCGAGGGGGGGAACGGGACTGGGGTGGATGAAACTGGAGGGTAAATCAGCTCTGCACTTACTCATTGAAGACCTGCTGTGTGCAAGGCCCCCGAACAGCTGAAAATAGACCAGAATGGAATGGGATTTTTTTTCTTTCGGTTTGACTAAATCAGATTTTAATCTTTAAATCTATGAACAGATATTTAGCATTGCTAACAATGACCAGTGTTTATAAAGTAATTTGTAGTTGGCCAAGTGCTTTCCCTGCACATTAGCTGTACATAATTTTATTTGAGCACACGTTCTCTTTTAATTGCCTTCTTACAGATTGGGAAAATGAAGCTCAGAGAGGGTCAATGACTTCTGTGAGGTTACAGAACTGATTAGGTGGAAGAAGCAGAACTTGAACCCGTGGCTTCTGACTCCCCCCAACCCCCCCCACCCCCGCCATGTGTTTTGCATTATGCTGTGCTGTCTCTGCCCTTCTTCCCCATTGAGTCTGGAGTGCTGGGCTCTGGTCTTAGCTCTAATACCATCTGTTTGTGCAGCCCTGGGCATGTTACCTCCCCTTTTCAGCTCTGTGTTTTGGAGGGTTACTGGATTAAAACGTTTCTAGAGTCTCCTTCTGTATTAGATAATTGACGAAAAAAATGCTAATGACAGCCAATCAGTCAAGTAATAAGTGTGCCCTATTTAAAATATTTTAAATTGTGGTATAAAACATAACAAAATGTACCATCTTAGCCGTTTTAAAACGTAGAGTTCAGTCTACATAAGTATACGCACACTGTTGTGCAGATCTCCAGAACTTTTTCATCCTGCAGGACTGAAATCGAACACCCATTAAACAGTAGCGCTCCAGTTCTATCCCCCCCACCAAACCACAGTTCTCCTTAGTGTGTTTTATTGTTCTCCTACTGTGTGCTCAGTACATGTTGGCCTTGAGGAATTAATAAGGCCGGTTGTGGAGAAGCAGCCCAGCTCAAATGGGAGGGCCTTGGGCCTGTGGTAGCTGGCTGGAGAACGGCCCTTATCCCCGCAGCGTCTGTAATTCCAGTCCCTACTGCATTGTTGAGTGAGTGAGTGAGTAGGTGAGGCCTTGGGCAAGTGCCTCATCTCTTGCAGCTTTAGCTTCCTGCTTGTGAAACAAAGATAACAATACCAAGCTCTCAGGGCTATTAGAAGGAGCAATGAGATAGCTTCGGGCCTCACACACAGCAGGTGTGCAGTAAATAGTGGTTGTTATTTATAACCTAGCTGAGGAGACTAATAAGCTCAGAGCAAGAGAGGACAAGACTTCTTTTCTTCTACCATTAAAGCCCAGGCCTGGTGTGATTGTCATCCTCATGATTAAGAGGGAATGGTTCAAATCCAGGTACCCTAGCCTGGCCCTCAGCATCCTTCCTATCCATCCCTAGCCTTCCTGTCTAGCCTTATCTCCCTGCCTTCTCCCCCAGGGACCCTCGGTTCCAGCCAAACTCATCTCCCAAGCATGCTTTGCTCATTCCTTCTTTGTCCCTGAGTTCACACTGTTCTGGTTTTCTGGAGTGCTCTTCCCCGCCCTGTCCTCCCCTTCTTTCAAGACCCTACTCATGTTTGAGTTCCTTCCTGGAGCCTTCCTGGGCCACCCATCCCCAAAGCACCTCTTTTGCCTTGGAACTCCTCTGGCATTTTCTGTCTCTATCTCTCCTGGCTTTTACACACTCCCCGGGGCGATTCTTTAGTGAATTCCACAAGCACCGAATGTGTGTGTCATAGTACAAGAGTCTGGGCTAAGTTCCCATGATGCAAAAACGAAAAAGCGTGAAGACCCTTGTCTTCATGGGGTGTATAATGCAGGAAAGGGTTAAGAAAGGGCTTCAAAAAGTGACAATTCAAGGTTTAAGGTGTGTGGCCTATGGTATTGTGGGGGTTCAGACAGGGGGATTGGTCACCCCAATTCTGGAGCAGCACCTCACGTGGCAGGTGTGATGTGAACTTGGAAGAGTGGCTTGCAGTTCAGCAGAAGGGAATAAGGATCAGCGTGCAGAGAGGCACTGAGAGTGTGGGCTGATGAGTAGGTTGTGTGAAGGGAAGCAGAGGAGAAAATCCTGGACAGGTAGACAGTGGGCCTATTGTGGTGGCCGCACATGCACAGCCCAGGAATTCCATCCGTCCATCCATCCATTCACCCATCCTTCCGTCCACGCGAAGTCGAGTGCCCACCATGTGCAGGCGCTGAGCTGCTGCTGGGGAGACAGCAGTCAACACTGGGAGGCCCAGGAACTCTGTGGGTTCTGGCATAGGGGTTGCAGAAGCAGGGCTAGGGCTAAGGAGGGAGGGTCTGGGGTCTGGGAAGGGGGAAAATCATGGCGGGGAGAGCACTGGACAGCTGTAAGGAATGGCAAGGAGAGGAGCTGGACCGGGATTGTTTTGGAGGCGGAGTTGAGGACTTAGTAGAATGGGGCTGGTGAGGAAACAAGGAAAGGGGATTGGACTGAAGCTGATTCTAAGTTGGCTGACTGTCGGTGGGCAGCGCCATTTGCTGTTCGCTGTGCTTACCCTCCTTTCTCCAAGTAGATTGGAAGCCCCTTCTGGACGTGGATTGCAGCTCCCTGTGTGTTCTTCCTGGCCCAGTGCTCACTGCTGAGTGGCACAGAGTGGGCACAGTGTGGACCTCTGAAATGGTCCTCAAGAAATGAATCTTGCACCTTCTACAATGCCAGATTTGCATCCATGGCAATATTTACTTGTACACGGGCCTTTTCCCAGAGTCACGTTCTGCAGAGAGCCAAATGTCTCCTGTATATATTTTCATTGCCCGAGTTAACTACCTTTCCAACCTCGCTCTGGTTTTCTCTCTCCCTTGATGGCCATTTTCTGCCGGAATGTTATAGCTCCACAAGATAACCGTGGATGTGGTAGAGGTGGAAAGAACGACATGGCCTGTTCCTTTCCATCAGCACCTCACGTAGGGTACGTGAGTCAGAGTCCCATCTCAGTAAAGTTGTATCGTTGTACAGATCTTGAAGCTTCAGATCATTTGCCAGGGGTCAGAATTACAGATGTTAAACCCTCGATGCCAAGGGTCTACCCAGGGCTGGCGTGGATAGGTTTAACGTGAATACAGTACTTGTGTAACTGCCCATAGCAGACATCACTAATCGATCACACCATGGTAACTGGGGAGCTGGGGCTCGGGTTCTGCGCGTGATGCTTTAGGCACCCACTGTTAGCGGAGTGGCGTGGGCACCGCAGCTGAAACCAGTTTCAGGTGCCTTCTGTGTCTTTTGATTGCATAGATTCTCAGTAGGAGGCTGCTTCCCCAAAGGGTGGCCATTGCTAGACACAATTCACCCTGGAATGGCTTCCCAGCAGAGTGATGACTTAATTTTTTTTTTTTTTTAACCTTCCCGCAGGAATATCCTGGGATCTTCTCTTATCTGTCAGCGGCCAAGGGGTTTGCAGGCAATTCAAAGGAACAGGTCAGTCTGGGCTCGTCGTGTGGTCTCTGAAAGTGTGTGTTAGAAACCGTCTAAAGTCTCTTGTGCCCTTAACTGTGGACTGGGGAGGGAGGGCAGAATGGGACGCTGATATTTTCTAGATATCTCTCTGTCGTTGCTCTTGACTTTGAATCGATAAGCTCCTTCAGTGGGGCTTTGGGGGCTACGGAGACAGTTATCCTCCGCCCCACTCTTCCTGACTGACAGTGGGGTGGTACTCTCAACTTCTTTCCTGGCCACCCTGATTACAGGGAGGAGACCTAGGGAAATAGGAGAGGCCTGTAACTTCCTGCTTCCTGTCTCCTCCCAGCAGGCTTGGGGGCCAGGGTGGAACACCTCCCCCTAGCTGGCCAGAAAAGAATCTGGGGGACTCTGGCCAATCCTACCTGTTTCTGTCCCTTCATACTGGCCATGGCAGCCAGACCCTGGCCCTCCGGGTGGCCCCCGGCCCTCCCTAGGATCCTAATCTCTGCTCGAAGAGGCTCCTGGGGTCTTGCTGATAGCTTCTTTTGTTCTCAGCACTTGCATATCAAGGCCCCCCTCCCACGCCCTCTGGAGCTAGGCAGGAGCTCTTCGGCAGGTAGGCAGCCCTGGTGGATGGGACTGATTCAGGTTCCCTGGGGTTGCTGCTTACAGACCTGGTCTTTTTTGTGTTTTAATTTATGTGTGTTTTATCCGGTGGCTCCCTCCTGCTGGGTGATTTGTAAACCTCTCACCTTCCAAGAATTCAGCAGTGTGGGGGTGGAGAGGGGGGCGGGCGGGTGGAAGGGTGGTGCTGGCTGACTGCTCACCTTGCCAGAGGATTCCTTTCTCCGTGAGTTCCGGGGGAGGTGCTATGCTGGCCCCCAGTGGCCGGACCTCTTCTTGTCCCGCCATACTTTGCATATCATACTTAGGATGCCAGCGCTCACATTTGTCACCATCATCAGGGAGCCTCCGTTTCAGACTCTTTATGTCCACAATGAATTTAACCGAAGTCCTATCACATCTTACTTTAAACCTCACCGATTTCCCCCAGATCCTGCGAGGTAGCCCTCGTTTGCCCCCACATTACAGGGGCTGCAGTGGGTCGGGGCAGGGCTGAGACCACATCTGGAGTGGGAGGTGGGGCAGGGATTCCAGGCCAAGCGGCCTGACGCCTGCAGCCCCTGCCCTTCCCACTGCAGACCTGCCGCCCCTCCTGGTGGCTTCTGAGAATCTTGTCCCGGCCGTCCTTTGGCCTGCCATGGCAGGAATGCGGGAGCTCCCATTTTAAGTCTTCCCCCCTCCTCCCTAGGGCCGGGGTGGGGTGTCTGCTTTCACGTCGCAGCTCTGGGATTTGGAGCACGGCCTGCGGATGGACAGCGGCGCAGGGCCGCCGGGCCCAGCAGCCTGAGCTGTGAGAGAAGTCTGGTGGCAAGCAGGGGGCAGGGAGGGGAAAGGCTGGAGGACTCAGCACCTCCTGGCTGCATGCGGGACCGCCTGGCCTGTCGTGGAGACTCTATGGGGCCTGCTCCTGAGGGGGGTCCCGCCAGGGCAGAACATGGAGGGGAGCTTCCTGGGAAACAGACAGGCCCTGACATCACCAGTCGTTTCTGGCCAAAAGACCGTGGGGAGACCTGAGGGAGGGACCCTCCAGACAGGTCTTGGCCTTGCAGGGCTTTGGTGTTGTCATTTCTTAGTGCTCTTGAGCCTCTGGGATGACCGGCCAGCTGCTAGGATGGGGGGTTTCTCATGTGGCTCCTGCCTCTGCCCCTGACGGGCTTTGAAACCTTGGCAAATGAGTTGTTTTATTCAGGCTGGTTTCCTCACCTGCAGAAAGGGGGCCTGGACGGTTCCTTTAGCTCTGACGAAGGTGGCCTCTGAGTGGGAGGAGGGGGTTTTTGGCTGCCAGTCCCAGGGTTTCCCAAATACGTCCTCCTCTCACAAGGGCCCTCTCTGCCTGGAGCCTAGAGGTGGATGGAGGAGGAAAGAGTGAAGTTAATGATTAAACCGGAGGCCCTGATTTCTGAGCGAAGTCAGACTGGGGGTGGAGGTTGTTTACAGAGATGGTCTGTCGGGTTGGTGGCAGGGTCCTGCGGCCTGACTTCCGTCCCATGCTGTGGCTCTGCTGCCGCTTTCATTTTGACTGCCTCCTACCTCTGCCTGATGCCTTTAGGAGCTAGAAAGTTCCACTGCTGCACTCCAGCCGGATGAGTCAATAATTTCGACTTCAAGTATAGCCCCAGCATCATGAAACGAGAATATCTGCCTGGGTGTAGTCCAGCTTCCAAACCCTTTCCCTCCTCTCAAACCAACAGCTCAACCTGAGCTGGTTGAGGCCGTCGTGAACGGGACGGAGCCAGAAGGAGCCGCTCCGCTAGTTTGGAGCGTCGCGGCAGGCGTGCTTTAGCTTACACTCTCAGAAGTGAAATGTGGGTTGTTTTCTGACTATTCATTCTTTAATACTATCTTTGCTTTTGAGTTTACCACACTCCTTCTCCCCTTGTCTTCCTTCTCACTCCCCACACAGTGGCTGGAAATGAATTGTACTTTGAATACTCATTTACTTTTTGAGAGTCTTGTGACCCTTTTTGTGTTCCGTGGTTAGTGTTCGTTCAAATATCTGACCTTGTGATGGGGATGGGAAAGGAAAGGATGTGGATGGACGGTTGTCCAGGGGGTCTGAAGAGTCAGACAGCTCAGCAGACCCCTTGGGAATCCCCCCAATTTTGGGGGGAGGCTTGACTCTCCCTGCAGGAAGGCTGAGGGTCCTGTAACCCTGGCACAGGATCTGGGTGAGTGAGTCTTGGCCTTGGCCTCAGCAGCGTAGGTCACTGCTAACCCTTACAGTTCCTTTGTGCACATTTGAAAAAACTGCCCTTTCTCCGGTTAAAAAGAAAAATTAAAATGAATAAATGATTGTAAAACCTGAACAATGCCCAGAGCCCCTGTGGGCAGTATAGCCCACTCTGTCTGCACCGGGATATGCGTACCACCTGCCACCCTATGGGGGGGCACACGTGGCCCGAGGCACGGGCTCCACCCACTCCCAGGGAAGGCTGTGGTCAGGCTCTGAGTGGGGGTGAGGGGCTGGGGCTGGGGAGGGGCCTCTGAGAATAATGGCGAGGGGGAGGGAGTGATCTGGGGGGGCGGTACTCTGAGCAAGGCTGGAACAAGGTGTGGCCAGGCACATGTGTCTGCGTGTGTGGGGGTTAGTCTGCGTGTGTTTGCCCCAGCGTGTGTGTGGCTGAGTGTGACTGTGTGGGTCTGTGTGGGAAGGAGTTCTCCTGCATGGTTCTGGGACTTGGGTGAGAGGCCCACCTGAGCCCTTTCAGTCCATCACTACATACCTGTGATGTGAATGCTTCGTCCTTAGAGGGCGACCACAGACTCGAACACAGCACCCGGCAGCCATTCCTGAGCACTCTCACCTGGCCACCCGCCGCAGCGCGGCAACTGAGGCCGAGAGGCCCGCCACTCTCCAACAAGCCCTGGGGGGGGTGGGTGGCGCCTGGGACAGAGGGAGCAGATTCTGCCCGAGCAGGTCCCCAGCCCCCATTTGGGCCGAGCCCTAGAGAAGGGCTCAGAGGGGCAGGGTGGCTGGCTGGGTTTGAATGGGGGTGTGAGAACGTGCAGGATGACATGTTGTGTTTTAGAGAAAGCGAGGTAGAGGTCTGGGCTTGCAATTTTCCACTTGTCTTAATCCTGAGAGATTCTAAGCAGTTTTGTTTAAAAAACTGGACGTACACATTGCAGTCGCCTGAGGGAGGAAGCGCCGTTGGGCCCACCAGGAAGGCAATTAGGTTTGAAGCCAGAGTTTGGATCTGAATGCCGCCTGTGGGACCTGGAGGTTGGGGAGGGAGAGCCCTAGAGCAGCCCCGAAGGCATGAGTCACTCTGAATTAGCAGCCATTGCAAATTAGCTCCCACTTGCTGCTGGAGATGGCAGGTGGGGAGGAAGCTTCAGTCCAGGCCATCACCCGCCATCCAGGCTGTGGGCATCGAGAAAGACATGGGTTGGAACTGCCTGTCTGGGCTCTTCCCTTCTCCCACGGTTAGCCAGAGAAGCTGGAGATGGTGGTGGTCAGCCGGCCTGTGTCTGTGAAGGCCCCCTTCAAGGGACCATCGGTACCTGAAGTGCAGAATAGTATGGTACACCATCCCATGTGGGGTAGGACTGGCTAGAACTTTCTCCGAGGACCCAAAGAGGAACCTGGGGGAGATCAGGCTGGGCCTCAAGGGATGGGTGGGATTTCGAGAAGCAAAGGAAGGGGTTGTTTGAGGGTTTGCAGTAGTGGAGGTCTGGGTTGAGATGGGTGTGACCTGGAGATGAGCGCAGGGAAGAGAGAGGGACACAGCTGGCAAGAGAGGGGGCTCCATATGGGGTACCTTGAATGCCACCCAGAGGAGAGTCACATTCTAGGAGATTAGCGGTAGGGAGCCAGTGTTGGTCCCTGAATGGGGCAGTGACAGGCTGAAGGGGATGTTTTAGGAAGAATCAGCTTGTAGCAGAATTCAGGGTGAATTTTTTTTTACATATTCTTCTTTGTTGTTGCTGCAAAAATAACAACAAATTCATTATAATAGTTGTACATTACATAAATTGTATAAAAGGAGAATCTCCTATAATCCTGCCCTTCAGGGATAGTCACTGTTAATACTTGGATTTTTATTCTTTCCAGGTATTTTTATGAGTGACTGGCACCCAGCTGTCCACCTATTAACTTAACAATTTCCATAAATAGAATTGTGTTACCCTGACTGGCAACTTCTTTAGCCACCTTTTCACATCAGTGCATAGAGAATGACCTCATTCTTGGGAAGAGCTGCGTGGACTTGCTGGATGAGTGTTGTATTGATTGCTGATTGCCGCAGAACAAACCATCCCAAAATGTAGCAGATAAACAGAGGAAGCATTTTGTTTGCTCATGGTTCAGTGGCTTCGCTGTTCTGGCCCGGCTCGGCTGGTCTCATTACCTAAGCTTGGTAATGTGGCGGCAGTCACGTGGGGGCTCTGCGGGGCCAGGGCAGGCTGGGAGCCTCTGCACCTGTCTGGTGATTGGTGCTGCCGCTCACCTGGGGCTCTCTTCTCCCCTCAAGGAAGCTGGCCTTTCAGGTGCAAATGGTATCTCCAGGGTGTCTTGGGATCTAGGCTCCATCAAGTGCTTGGTCGAAGTGGGTCATAGGATCGACTGGTTGGAACCCCAGGGTTGGGGAAAAGACTCCACCTCGTGAAGGTACGTGTGTTCAGGGCTGGGAGGACAGGGATGTGCAGTCCCTTCAAGTCCCCGCAAGGAAGAGAATTAGACTACTTGGGAATAGACCCCACTGGGCTTTGGAATACAGAGCGGTCCCCTGCACTTCCCAGGCCCCCCCTTTACCATATGGGTCAACCTGGGAACCTGGCAGGGACAGGGCACTTGATCTTGTTGGGTGAGAGGTGTTGGAGGTGCGGGGCTCGTGCTGGCAGGGGCTTGGGGTCAACCTAGAATCTGGGCTCTGGAGCCGATAGCTCTCGCGCTAGAGCTACCAGAGCTGTAGAAGGAGGGCTGGAAGTTCTGGAAGCTGCCAAGATCTTGCTGATTTTCATGGCATCTCTGAAGAATGTGAGTCCCAGAGTGACAGCTCTTTAAGAAGCCAGCTGGCCACTCCAGATCCGAGCCTGGGCTGGGAATTCATTTATTCATCCACCAGCAAATACTACAGCCACAGTGCACCAGACTTTCTCCCCATCCTCTTGTAACTGCAGATGGGAAGGAAGAAGACCCGGGCCTGTATAGTTCACAGGCCTTCCCTCTCAGGCAGCGCAATGGACTTGACATTTGGACTTCCCACAGTGTATTTGTTTTGAAGGTTTTCTTATCACCTGCCGCAGTAGCGCTTCTCTCCTGTGAAATGTCACAAGTGGCTGGGAGGCAGAAGGAAACAAGGGAAGAGGCAGCTCCGGGTTCTTAGTGAACCCCCCGTTCTAGCTTAGATGATTCCACAGCAGGGCTGGGGGTGAAGTCCTCGTCGGCACTGATCATTCATCAAACTTACCTCTCCCTGGAGATCGTAGAGGGGACTTGATGAAATATACTTTCCTAGCACAACAATGTTCTTTGGCCTGTCATCTGCCTCATGGTTTGTGCATTCATCAAATGAGAACAAAGGCGGAGTGGGGTTTCACACTTGAAAACCCCTTGGTGCTTTATTTTCTCCCCACTGCCTCTCAGCGTCTCTTGGAAAAGAAATGTTTTGTGGCGGAAAGATTCTCTGTGAAAGTGCAGTCCACACTGTGCAGCTCAGTCTCTGGGTCATTCTTCTTCCTCCTGCTCCACTGTGCTGTGGGGACACTGACCCAGCTTGGCGAGAGAAGCAGGTAAGGATCGTGGGGAAGGGTAAGCTGCCGCACCAGGCTCGGAGCCACCTGGATGCGTCGGGGGGCCCGGGATCCCGGCACTGGGCTACTGTTGCGGGGTTAATGATGTCTGATCAGCTCAAGGGCGGACTGCGCACCAGCATTAAGGGTTGAGGGAAAACGAGCAAAGCTGAGTCTGCAAACCTTGAGAAATCTGGGATCACAGCAAGAAAAGAGACCTCAGCAACTCCTTTTGGCTGAGGAATTGGAAAAAACTGGATGAAAGACCTTAGCCTGCTTCATCTGAGAGTTTGCTCCTTGAAGCATATATATAGTAGGTACCTCCCCCATAAGCAGATCTGAGAGGTCTTTCCCTGATTCCTAACTTCTCTGCCCATGTCTCCACTCCGGTTTCAGGTTCTCTATAGATAGGAGGGTGGACACACTTCAGCATGCCCTAAAGTCATGCTATTAATTCATCAACAAACAGTTATTGACCATTTTGGTTTCTTTTCTTTTTCTTAAAGATTTTATTTATTTATTTGACAGACCGAGATCACAAATAGGCAGAGACGCAGGCAGAGAGAGAGGAGAAAGCAGGCTCCCCGCTGAGCAGAGAGCCTGATGCGGGGCTCCATCCCAGGACCCTGGGATCATGACCTGAGCCGAAGGCAGAGGCTTTAACCCACTGGGCCACCCAGGCGCCCCTTGGTTCCTTTTCTTAATTAAACAGTTTTTAAAAAAAGATTTTATTTATTTGAGATAGAGAGTGAGACAGAAAGAGCGGGAGTAGGGAGCAGAGGGAAAGGGGGAAGCAAGTTCCTTGCTCCGCAAGGAGCCCAGTGTGGAGCTCAATCCCAGGATCCAGGGATCATGACATGAGCCAAAGGCAGACTCTCAACCATCTGAGCTACCCAGGTTCCCAATTTTTAAAAAATTAAAAAAACATTTACTTAAGTAGGCTTCGCAGTCAGCGTGGAGCCCAGTGTGGGGCTTGACCTCACAATCCGGAGATCAAGACCTGAGCAGAGATCTAAAGTCCAATGCTTAACTGACTGAGCCACCCAGGCGCCCCTGTGCACTTTGATTCTTTAAAGGTCTGAGGCATCCCTTTTGATCTGAGTGCTCTGTGTGACCAGGGCGCATCCATTCAAGATGGCAGCATGAGAAGATCCTAAACTCACCTCCTCTCGTAGTCACAACAGATCTACAGCTACCTGGGGAAGCATTTCCCCTGAAAAAGACCTGAAAACTGCTGGACTGGACTCCTTCACAATGGATAAACAGGCCACATCGAGATGGGTAGGTTAGGCAGAGGCATGGTCTTGCCAAAAATGCCACCCCCAGCACGGTGTCCCACTTGTGGGAGGGATTTCATAAATATGGAGCTTGTCCCTGTGTAGAGAGAAGTTTGTGCTCCACATCAGGTACCTTAACCCTTGGGACCTACTCCAGAGATGAGCCCCCAAAACATCTGGTTTTGAAAACCAACAGGGCATATGTCTGAAAAGAGGGAACCTTAAAGAGTGGGGGCGGACTTAAAGGCCCCATGTGTAGACTCACTTGTCCTGGGATAGTGTGGAAGCAGCAGTTTGAAAAGCACCTAGACCATAAGTGAAAGAGGTTCATTTGCTTTTCTTGAAGTGTCTGCCAGAAGGGCAAGAGCCTGTTGGGACTCTCTCTGGGAACGGAGACCCTGGTGGGTGCCATTTTGGGTATCCTCCTTCTACCCTGTAAGTGCCGGTGCTGGTGGATGCCGTTTTGTCACTCTCCCTCTACCCTGCCAGCACAGGTGGATGTCCCCTGTGCTATTTCCTGAGACCCTGTGTAAGCCTGTAGGACAAAAGCCCTGCCCCCACCTGCTGTCCCACTGAGGACCCGCCCAAGCTGGCCTGAGTGTGTAGCCCACACAGGGGATGCCCAAGCACCTGGCTCTGGTGACCAAGAGGGATTGTGTTTCTGGGTCATACAGGTTTGAAACAATGGGAGAGACAGTTCTTGGCAGACTGCCATCCCAGCACTGCACAGACAGCAGACTGATACCACCCCCAGATATCTGATGGAAAAGCCCTATTTACTTGTCCTGGAGCTTTAGCCCAAGGGGCAGGCTTCGGGTTTGCCACATGAATAGGGGCTCTGGAGGTGCTGTCAGGGAATGTGGGGTACCATCTTTGAGCAGAACTTGCTACAGCCCAGAAAGCTTGTTGGTACCTCTCAGAGAGGAGCCTCACATTTGGAACTATCACTGAGGGCACATCTCCAGAGTACTTGTTCAACAGGCCAGCAGGGTCGATGATTTATGATCCTATAGGACTCTATATTTGCATACCTTAAAACCCGCTGCGTGAGGGTCTTACTTCCAAACAGCCTGAGACCAGGTGCTGACTTAAATCCCTCTGTCTGGAAAACTGACAAATCTTGGCATACCCTCCAGAACTGAGACCCGCCTAGGAAAAATTGGGCTGCTTAGATAAGCATCAAAGATTGGAGAGACAAACAAGAGCTAGGGCACAGTTGAACAATAAAGTTCATCTCCTACGTAAGGCCACTCCTGCAAGACTGGGAGGGAGAGCTCTTTTACCTAATGCATAGAGCTGTTTCACCTAATGCATAGAAACACGGAAACTTAAGCAAAATGAGGAGATAGAGGGATATGTTCCAAACAGAAGAGCAAGGTGAAACCCCGGGGGCGGGGCGGAACTTTAATGAAACAGAAATGAGTAATTTACATGATAAAGATTCAAAGTAATGGTGCTCACCAAACTTGGAAGAAGAGTGGATACACACAGTGAGAACTTCAACAAAGAGATGGAAAATATAAGTACCAAACAGAAATAGTAGAACTGAGGAATACAATAACTGAAGAGTACACTGAAGGGTTTCAACAGCAGACTATCTGAAGCAGAAGATAGAATCAATGAGCTGGAAGACAGGGCGGTGGAACTCACCCAAAAGAAGAGCAAAAAGAAAAAAGAACTAAAAAAATGAAGGTAGCCTAAGGGGCTTAAGGGACAACATCAAGTGGAGTAACATTCACATTATAGGAATCCCAAAAGGAGAAGAGAGAGAGAAAGAGGCAGAAAACTTAGTTGAAGAAATAATGGCTGAGAACTTCCAGTTGGTTAAACTGCTGCCTTTGGCTCAGGTCATGAGCCTAGGGTCCTGGGATTGAGCCCCACGTTGGGCTCCCTGCTCAGCAAGGAGCCTGGTTTTCCCTCTCCCTCTGCCTGCTGCTCCCCCTGCTTATGTTCTCTCTCTGTCAAATAAGTAAGTAAATAAATAAAATCTTTAATAAAAAATAAAATAAAAAAAAACACAGAGCAAATATCAACAGACCTAAAGGGAAAAATTGACAGTAATACAATAACAGTGGGGACTTTCATACCCCTCTATGTCAATGAATAGATCTTCCAGCAGAAATCAATAAGGAAACATTGCATTGACCTTAAATAATGTATTAGACCAAGTGAACTTAACAGATAGGTACAGAACATTCTATACAAAAGCAGCAGAATACACAATCTTCTGAAGTGCACATAGAACATTCTCCAGGTTAGATCATATGTTAGGCCACAAAACAAGTCTCAATAAATTTAAGAAGATTAAAAAAAATAGAGAGAGCGAGAGAGAGAGAGAGAAACAGCATAAGCAGGAGGAGAGGCAGAGGGAGAGGGAGAAGCAGATTCCCCACTGAGCTGGGAGCCTGACATGGGGCTCCATCCCAGGACCTGGAGATCATGACCTGAGCTGAAGACAGACACTTAACCAACTGAAGACAGAAATTTAACCAACTGAGCCACCCAGGTGCCCCAAACTTAAGATTTAAGTCATATCAAGCATTTTTTCCAACCACAGTGGTAAAAAACTAGGAATCAATTACAAGAAGAAAGTTAGAAAAATCACAAATATATGGAGATTAAGCAACATGCTATTGAACAACCAATGGGTCAATGAAGAAATCAAAGAAGAAATAAAAAAGATACCTTGAGACAAATGAAAATGGAGCTACAGCATAGCAGAATCTATGGGATGCAGCAAAAGTAGTTCTGAGAGGCATGGTCCTAGTGATAACTGCCTACCTCAAGAAATAAGAAAAATCTCAAATAAACAATCTAACTTTATATCTAAAGGCACTAGAAAAAAAAATAACAAATGAAGCCCCAAATTAATAGAAGGAAGGAAATAATAAAGATCAGACTGAAAATAAATGAAATAAAAACTAAAAAGATATACTAGAAAAGATCAGTGAAACTAAGAGCTGATTCTTTGAAAAGATTAGCAGAGTTGACAAACTTTTATCTAGTCTCACTAAGAAAAAAGAGAGGGCTCAAATAAATAAAATCGGAAATGAAAGAGAAGTTACAGCTGATATCAAGAAGTACAAAGGATCATAAAGACTACTACAAATACTTACGTGCAAACAATCTAGACAACCTAGAAGAAATGGATAAGTTCCTAGAAACATACTATCTTCCAAGACTGAATCATGAAGATGTAAAAAAAAAAAAAAATCTGAATAGCCTAGTAAGGAGATTGAATCAAAAACTTTCCAACAAACAAAAAGTCCAGGACCACAAGGCTTCCCTGGTGAATTCTATCAAACATTCAAAGAAGATTTAATACTTAGCCTTTTCCCAAACTCTTCCAAAAAGATGAAGAGAGGGAATGCTTCCAAACTCATTTTATGAGATCAGCATTACTCTGATATGAAAACCAGACAAAGACACCACACAAAAAAGAGAAAATTATGGGCCAATATCCCTGATGAACAGCGATGAAAAATTCCGTGGCGAAATATTAGCAAACTGAACTTAACAATAAATACGTCAAAAGCATCATATACCATGGTCAATTGTGATTTATTCAAGGGATGCAAGGATGTTTTTCAATGGATGCAGAAAAAGCACTTGACAAATTCAACATCCATTTGTGATAAAAACTCTCAACAAAGTGGGTAGAGATGTAACATACCTCAACATGATAAAGGCCATGAGTGACAAGCCCACTGCTGACATCATACTCAATGACAAAAACTGAAAGCTTTTCCCTTAAGATCAGAAACAAGAAAAGGATGCCTACTCTTGCCATTTTTATTTAATATAGTATTGGAAGTTCTAGCCAGAGCAGTTGGACAGGAAAAAGTAATACAAGTCATCTAAATTAGAAAGGAGGAAGTAAAACTGTCACTGTTTGTGGACATGATTTTATATCTAGAAAATCCTAGAGACTCCACCAAAAAACTGTTAAAACTAATATATGAAGTTGGTAAAGTTGCAGGGTACAAAACCATATACAAAAATCTGCTTTTTTATAGACTAAGAATGAACTATCAGAAAGAGAAATTAAGAAAACAATTCCATTTCAAACTGCATAAAAAAGAACAAAGAATCTAGGATTAAATTTAACCAAGGAGGTGAAGGACTTTTACACTGAAAACTATGACATTGATGAAAGAAATTGAACACATGAATAAATGGAAAGATATTTTGTTCTCATGGACTTGAAGAATTCCTATTGTTAAAATGTCCGTATTTTCCAAAGCAGTCTACAGATTTAGTGCAACCCTTATCAAAATTCCAGTGGTGTTTTCCACAGGAATAGAACAAACAGTCCTAAGGTTTGTATGGAAACAGAAAAGATCCCAAAGAGGAACAAAGCTGGAGCTGTCACACTCCCTGATTCAAACTATCCTACAAAGCTATAGTGATCAAAACAGCATGGTATTGACATCAAAACAGACACAGAGATCAGAACAGAGCAGAGAGCCCAGAAATCAAACCATGCATATATGGTCAGTTGATTTACAACAAAGGAGTCAAAAACATACAATAAGGACAGGACAGTCTCTTCAGTAAATGTTGGGAAAACTAGATAGCCACACGCAAAAAAATGAAATTGGACCACTGTCTTATACCATACACAAAAGTCAGCTCAAAATGGATTAAAGACTTGAATATAAGACCAGAAACCATAAAGCTGCCAGAAGAAAACATAGGCTTGACATTGGTCTTAGTGAGATCTTTTTGTATCTGAATCCAGAAGCAAAGGCAACAAAAGTAAAAATACACAAATGGGACTACATAAAATTAAAAAGCTTCTGCACAGTGAGGGAAACCATCAACAAAATAAAAGGGCAACCTGAGAGATGATATTTGCAAGTCGCATATTTGATAAGGGGCTAATACTCAAAATACAACCCAATAACAAAGGTACAACCTGATCAAGAAGTGGGGACAGGAGCTAATAGACCTTTTCTCCAAAGAAGACATGCAGATGGCCAACAGGCCCATGAAAAGGTGCTTGACATCTTTGGTCACTGGGGAAGTGCAAGTCAAAATCACAATGAGATATCACTTTGCACCTGTTAGAATTATCAAAAAGATAAGGGTAACAAGTGTTGGCAAGGATGTGGAGAAAAGGGAGACCTTGTGCACTGTTGGTGCAGCCACTCTGGGAAACAGTATGGAGATTCCTCAAAAAATAAGAAATAGAACTGCCATATGATCCAGCAATTCTGCCTCTGGGTATTTATCCAAAGGAAACAACACTCATTTGAAAAGATGCATGTACCCCTATGTTCATTGCAGTATTATTTATAATAGCCAAGATATGGAAGCAAGCTAAGTGTTCATCAGTGGGTGAATGGATGAAGATGTGATGTATACATACAAGGGAATAAATGCTCAATAAAAAGATGACATCTTTATGACATTTATGACAACAAGGGTGGACCTCAAGAGTATTACGTTAAGTGAAGTATGCAGACAGAGAAAGAAAAATACTTTGTGATTTCACTTATATCTGGAATCTAAAACACAAAACAAATAATCAAACCAAACACAGATACAGAGAACCATTGGTTGCCAGAGGGGAAAGGGTTTGTGGGTTGAGCCCTATTTGAATAGGGTATAAATGGTGGGCAGTGCATCGTTAAAAGATAAGAGTGATGGGTTGATTTAGCCGAGGTAGGGTTCTTGGCTACCAACTGTCTCCATGTGCGATTCCCCACCTGCCCCCTCCCTCCCCTCCAGGGCTCAGTCCTGCAGCATCCCTGGCACCCAGGAGTGGGCTCTCATGGCCCCACAGGAAGGCAGGAGGTGGCTGGAGATGCAGCCAGAGCCTTCTCTGTCCGCCTCAAAGGAGAGGCCTGCCTGGATCCAGCTGAAGTCCCACGGCTTTATGGTGACACCTCAAGTGGAACAAAAATGATATTCCCTCACCTTCACCACCCACCTTCCTCACGGCTTACGCGCGTGCCTCTGGGTGCCCTTTCGAGTATGGGAGTAGGAGAAGGATGGCCCTCCCCCGGGGAATGCCCAGGGGACTCTGCTTTTGGCTCCAATGATTGTTCTTCGGTTCTTCGTGCCAAGAGCAGCAGCCGCATCTCTGGAACATGTGTGTGACTTCCGCAGAGGGGCCACCCTTTCTGGCTGATGGGGCAGCTCAGGGTGGGTGCTGCCGTGCCCAGGGCTGGGCGAGCTGGTGGGCGCTTCAGGTCTGGTACGCTTGGCCTGGACCTCGCAGGCCAGACGGTTGGGTAGAGGGGCCCTCTCCCTCCACAGAGCTCCCCTTCTGACGTTCCAGCTAAGCCAGAGGCACCTGGGAAGGCAGAGTCCCTGGAGTTGGAGGACTCGAATCAGACACAGTTTCTTCTCCCTGGGAATACTTCTTGGGGTGCTAGCCTTTGGGGTGCTCATACCGATTGGAGGAACTGCTTATGCCAAGGGGGGAAAGCCACAGGGTTGTCCCCAGTTCTGGGGCATGGCTGGCAGTCCGGTGTCCTGGGCCCTCACGGCAGCTGGCTCTGGTGGTGCGAGTGCTGGTCAGCCCGGGTGGAAGTACTTGCGGGAGCCTTTCTTTGTGGGCTGGGCTGGGGGAGCGGGAGAGGCACGTGGGGGTGAGCCCTACCCTGACCCTGGGGCAAAGGAGAAGGGGAGGTTATTCTTCAGACTGCAGGGCCCGTCTCCTTGGGCCCGTACCCGGGAACTAAAGTGTTAGATGCTGCCACATCTTAGACCCAGTGGCATAGACCCTGCCGCCGCCAGCCCTTCCCAGTGCCCAGGTTCCAGGCAGCGTTCGTGTTGCCAGAGGATGGCCCCACAGACCTCCAGACCTCTGTAGCCTCCACTGGTGTTCTCTGACAGGCAGGGTCTTTTCTAAGGGCCCCCAGTCTCTGGATCTTCATTCCTTCTGAGGAGCTGAGCCCTGGATGTTCCCCTCCACTGATGCTTTGCCTGTTTTCTCATTGTCTGGCACCAGGTGGGCACTCTGATATTTTTGGAACGAATGAATATTGCATTTGTGATAGAAAAAGAAATGTATCTCTAATCTAGCCCATTTTCCTGGACACTGAGAGCACTTGCTTGAATGAGTTTGAAATGCCTCTGGGGGAGGAAGCAGGACTCCTAAGTCAGGAGCTTCGTACTCCAGGGGCCGTGGCTCTGCCAGAGTGATTCATGTTACCTTTTCTCCTGAGAGGAGGTGGAGAGGAGGCCACTGCTTGGAAATTGCACAGTTGAGGAACCTGAGGCTGGTTTCCCCAGGATCTCTAGGCAGTTGAGCGGAGGAGGCTGGAGCCAGACTTTCTAGATCCTGACCCTGGATTCTATTTTATTCCATGCCCACACCTGCTCCCATGTTCCTCGGTTCAGCCAGGGTAGCTCAGAGTTCCTAATACTCTGTGTGTGAGGTGAACTCGTAGGGTCTGGGGGGGCAGCATTATAGGAAAACATGCACCCCCAAATGAGCAGACCCATGGGGACTTGAGAGAGGCACGTGTGGGGTTATTTTGGGTTTGGTGGGCTGGGCTCAGCTCTCTCTGGCATTCCTGGCTGCTGGCCTCTCAGAATTGACCAGAATGGAAGGATGATAAAAATCGAGGCTCCAGGAATAGCTCAAGAATTTGCTCATTCTTAACCCCTGTAAAGAGGTGGCAGCCCAACCCAGAGCCCACAGTGAAGACAGGGCTGAGGGAGGGTGCTGCTATGGAGATGGGGAGAGAAGGAGAGTTCAGACAACTTCCTCTTCCTCCCCTGGGGAAGAGGAGGGGGCAAGCCCAGTGCATGGTGCAGGGCCAATCTGATATGAGCAGGAATTACAGGCCAGAGGAATGTCCCTCCTCCCACTAGACTATCCCTGCCTCTTGAGGGGGTGGTCTCCTGGGAACTCCCACTGGCTGGGTCAGTGGGTCTAGCTCTTTGGATCTCTGACTGCTTCTTTGTTTCTCTGTCCTTCTCAGACTTAGGCAGTCTTGGGGGCCACCTGTGGCCTCACATCCTCAGGGAGGCTTACCTCTTCCTCCCTTCCCCAGAGTCAGGCCCAGAGTCACTTTTGCTCTGTGTACGAGAGGGAGATGTGTCCTGATCATCTACCCTATAGAATTTCAGGAGCTCCATGATGCCAGGAACGTGCCATTGGCCCGAAGGAGCTAGAGTGGACATGTGAGATGGCCGTGTGTAGACATTCACACACTCTCTAGCATCGTCTGGACAGTCCCTAGTTGTGGAGGGGCGGTTGGGGCTGTAACAGGCAGAGCAGGGCAGTGGACAGAGCAGTCCACCAGGAGGCAGGAAGCCGGGCTTGTCCTGGACCAGTCACATTACTTCTCTAGGCCTTACAATTTTTTTTTTAAAAATCTGTAAATGAGGAGTCTCTGATCCCTGAAGTCCTTTCTGGCTTAAGAATTATCTGCTTCTGGGGCTTGCAGGGAGGAAGAACTTTCTCAGGTGGGTGCTATGTTTTTGTGCCTCTGCTCTTTGTTCCCCATGGGGTCCAAGAGTGGGCGTCAGCTGGTGGCTGAAGGCTTCGGATGTCACAGCTGGGCCTCAAACCTCTCTTCTGTTCTCTGGACACTCCTGCTAAGGAAAACCATAAAGTCTGATGTTAGGTCTAAAACATCAGTTGCCCATGTCCAGGACGAGGTGATCGTCCCTTGACCTAAAAGATGAGGTCCAAGGGTTCAGGGCCTGCACCTGCCCCTGGACAGCCTTACTGCTTCCCGTTTGGAGCCACTTTGCCCCCTTTGTTTCTGGAATGCCAAGTTACCTGTAGCTCCTGTCCTTTCTCCCCATGCAAGTTCTCATTTCCCATTGTTCCCGCTGTGGTCCGCTTGCTTGAAATGCCCCTCCTGCCCTGTATTGTGTTTTCTCTTACCTGCATCTTTTTTAGCAAGTTGGAAAATTGGCTCAGGCATTATTTCTTCCAGCATTTTTCTGCCCCCCCCTTTTCTCTTTCTAGAATTTCAGTTTCATGTACATTAGATTCTTGGATATAGTCCTACAGGTTGCTTAATCTTCTCCAGTCTTTTTTCTTTGTGTGCTTCATTTGAGATAGTATCTATTGTTCTGTCTTCAAGTACAATGCCGTTTTCTTCTGCAATGTCTAATCTGGTGTTTGTTGCTTTCATCCAGTTTCTTTTTAATTTCAGATACTATTGTCTTCACCTCTAGAAGTAGGTTTGACTCTTTTTTATATCTTTCATATCTGTTCTTATCACGTGTATGTTTCCCTTGATATTCTTGAGCAGATGGAACATACTTATAATCTCTGTTTTTCCACCCACGTTGACTAGTTTTGCCATCTCTGTCATATTTGGGTCTGTTCTGTTAACTGATTTTTCTCCTGATTATGGGTCATGTTTTTCTGTTTCTTTGAATTATGGGTCATGGGTTATGGGCCATGTTTCTGTTTCTTTGAATGCCTGCTAATTTTCAGTTGGATGCCAGACAGTGTGAACTTAATGTTGCTGGAGTTTGTTATATTTCTTTAAAATATATTTATTCTGGCATACATTTAAATTGCTCGGGATCAATTTAATGTTTGAGGCTGGCCTTTCAGCTTTATTAGGGTGGATCCAGAGCAGACTTTAGTCTAGGGCTAATTCAGCTTCACTGTTAAGACATCACCCTTCTGAGGACCCTGCCTGGCGCCCTGTGGGAGAGTGGGCGCTCTCCACTCTCGAAGGGGGAACAGAACTGCTTTCTGGCCCTCTGTGTGCTCCTACTGCTTTCCATTGATTCTCTTCCCAGTCTCGTGAAGCTTCAGTCCACATGTGTGCGGACTCGCCAGAGAGCCAAGGGGACTCCTCTTCCTATCTCTACAGCCCCCTCTCCGTGCAGCCCCTCCTCTCTACTGTTCCACCTTCTGTTTGAACTCCGCAAACTCTGATTTTGGTCTCCTCAGCTTGGTGAGACCACTGGACTCCACTTGGACTTTCCCTTCTGTGCGGCTGTGTGCAAGCCGCCCCCAGGCAGGCGGCTGGGCAGTCGGAGGACTCACTCTTTCAGTTCCGTGTTCTCAAGGATTATGGTCCTGTGCTGCCTGTTGTCACATCTGAAGGAGTTGCTCCATGTGTTCATTTTGGTTTTCTAGCTGTTTAAAGTGGGACGGTAGAGCTAGTCAGGCCCTGTTACCTCACCATGGCAGTGAACCCAAGTCCAGCGTTTCTGGAAGACTCACCTCAGGCATCACTTCCTTCCCCACTGGGGAGGGTGTCTCTAGTCAGCAGTCCTACAAGACCCCACAAGCAGCATATTCTTGTCCTCATAATTTTGTCTGGGCTTGTTTGTTATCTCTCTGAGTACACTGTCTCCCAGAACACAAAGATGAGATGGCGTTGTTGTTGTTATCAAAGAGAAGATAGTATTTCCCTTGTGCCTAGTCCAGTGCCTAACATCAGTAGGCAGCCCATGTTTGTTGAGTGACTGAATGGATGAGAAACGAAAGAAGCTATATGCTAACCATGCCCTGTGGTTGCTAAGAAGAACTGTGGGTATGGTGTTCAGATTCTCTCTGTGCTCTGCAATATTGGGTTTTGTTCATCCTGGTTGGGACACTTGGCAGATCTGAATTCATCCAGATAAGGGTGACTAGGTTGCTGGAAACCATACCATATGACAATTGGATGAAAGCTTTGGGAATGTTCATCTTGTCTGGAAATTGTTTTTATGGAGTGTGAAGGGGGACACAATTTTCTATTTATTTTATTTTGTTTTAAAAATTTATTTATTTATTTATTTATTTATTTATTTATTTAATGGGGAGGGGGAGAGAGAGAGAGAGAGAATGAGAACACGATGGGGGAGAGGCAGGGGGAGAGGGAGAAGCTGACCCCCAGCTAAGCAAGTGTGTGGGGATAGGACCCATGGGCAGAAGGAGCTGCCAATCATTTTCCAACATATGTGGGATTGATGTGGAAGAAGAGGGCTTAACCGTGTCATGTCCTATGGCTTCAGAGAGCCAAACCTAGGACCCATGGGTGAGGGGATTCCAGGAGCTCAGATCTGGATCCAGTTCCAGGAAGAACTTTCTGGAGCCATCCAGCAGATGAATGGGCTATCTTGGGACGTAGTGCACTCTTCATCACTTCTGAGGTTTAAGCAAAAACTGATATTTGTGAATCCTGGATTTTGCGTTTGGGATTATAAGATTAGATCTAATATTGTGTGAGATCATCTCTAAGATGCTTTTCTACTCAGTGATTCTAAATCTTACCTCCCCCTTTGAACCCCATGATTCTTCCTTTCTTGTAACTCCCAGTCCCCAACACCCCCCCCACACCCCTGAATATGTGCTACTGTTTGGCGAAACTCCTCACACCCCTTCATCCTTGCCTGAAGTGGCCTTGAGACTCACTGCTCACTGTCTGTGCTCATCGCGATCATTCCGATTTCAGCCTGCCTGGCACCCCCTCGACGGGCTAGTTCCTTATGTCAGCGCCTTGTCCCATTGTCCTCTGTGTCTGGAGACACAGTGCCTTTGAGACAGCGGATGACTCTGTTAGGCCCTTGTTCTCCCACCTGCCCGCAGCTCTTCTCAGAGCTCGTGAGCATCGCTCTGAACTGACCCAGCCACTCTTGACCCGTTCATTGCCTTGCTTCTCTAAGACTGTGTCTCTTCCTCCAAGAGCCTCTCTCCTCCCTGGACGGAAAGCTCCCAGGGAGGTGTCACCACCGGGTCTAGGATGGTTTACCCTGCCTGCTGTGGAGGTCTGGTTAGTAGAGGGGGGGTGACAAGATTCAAGAAGATTCAAGAGAATCTTCGAGCACCTGCCTTTTCCCATTTTTTTTTAAAGATTTTATTTATTTATTTGACAGACAGAGATTACAAGTAGGCAATAGAGGCAGGCAGGGAGAGAGAGGAGGAAGCAGGCTCTCCGCGGAGCAGGGAGCCCGATGTGGGGCTCGATCCCAGGACCCTGGGATCATGACCTGAACCGAAAGCAGAGGCTTTAACCCACTGAGCCACCCAGGCGCCCCATGCCTTTTCCCATTTTTAATGTGGCCTCTAGGGAGCTCCAAATAAGATTCCAGCCCAAGAAGGAAGGGTGAGTGTGCAGCTCAGCGGCTGGAGGGGAGTGTAGGGGCCGACTTGGAAGGGACCAAAAGCCAAGGGCCCCATCTTCTGCTTCCCTGCAGCTGTTGTCCAACCTCTTCTGGAAGGAACCTTTGTCAGGTCACTGACACATCTTGGTTGTGTGCTGGGGACTCTGTGGTGCCTCTATGGGCCCCTCATTGTTTCTGCAGCAGTCTGCTGTGCCAGGGGTGGTCACAGCCGGGTAGGCTTTGGGGTACCCTGTTTGGGTTAGGTTTGGGGTTCCCTGTTATGGGAAACAGGCCCGAGATGAGAAATCATCAATGCCCTGGCCTGACCCCAAGTGACCTTGAGCTCCTGAGAACCTCTCCTTTTCCTTCCGCTTGCTGAGGCACCCATGGTCATGGGTGAGGAGCACTCTTGAACTTGGACTTGGCTTCTCTGATCCTCTTAGCCTCGGTCAGACAAGTTTGACATGGAGATGCCTTGTTTCTTCCTCAGCAAATGGGAAGAAGAGTGGCACTGGGGAGCTGGGGGATGGGCTTGTTTGCACGACTAATGCTGGAGGTTCCTGATCCCAGAGCAGCTTTCACTGCCCTGGGTGGTGTGGGTCTACCCTCTTCATCAGCAAAAGCACAGCGCCCCTTGCAAATGGAGAGTCCTTTCTTCCATGGGAAAAAAGGGCATTTTATCTGGAAACTGATCTGCCTGGCGGGCTGGAGCCCAGCTACATTTGGGCACACAGGGTCGGTCCCCCACCAGAAAGGGAGTTCCCGGAGAGAAGGCGCATAGCTCTGCACATTGGCTCTGTGTGTCCAGCATGGAGATAGCAACAGGCACAAAGTAGGCACTCGGGAGACATTTGACAACTGAACTTCCTCTGCATGCCAGAGGAAGGAGGCCCGGCATTCATGTGGCTGGGACCTGGACTACCTGCCCTGTGCCATCTCACAGGTGAGGCAGGCATGCCGCGGGGAAGGAGTGTGCCAGGCTCCTTGCTCCTAGGTGGGAAATTTAAGTGTTCGGTCTCCCAGCCGCCTGCTTGTTCCGTTGGAGGGCTGCCAAGACAATCATAAAAACAATGATATAATTACAGCTAATACGGACAGAGTGCACTCTGTCATGATGGGTAGTATTTTGGCCTACTTCTTGAAATGCACTCACTGAAATGAGGTTTTCTGAACTTGTTCACCCTTCCCCATGGCCTTCTGCACAATCCCCTAGGGTCTGCCTTAGAACACATTTGCCCTTGATGTGAAGATAATAAACACATTCACTACTCTCGTCAGTGTCTTGCGTGGTAGCTGTGGTCTGCATGCTGGTGGGTGTTTGTATCGGTGACCTCTGTGGTCTCTAAGTGGTCAGCAGTATGGGATTCGCTCCTCTGTGCTTCTGCCGGTCATCTGTTGGGCACGTGCCATGTGTAAGCAGGTCTTTGACACCAGGGGCTCAGTGGGGCCTAGTACCCAGTGCTCCACCTGTCTCAGAACCTCAGACCTGACCCAGCTGGTTCCTCGGGCCAGGAACTGTGTGTGTGTGTGTCCCTCTCTGTGTCGGTCTCCTCTCAGCACTCAGGGGCCCCTGCTCTGGCACTGAAAGTTGGCCTGGGCGATGCCACTGGAGAAACATTTTGGGGTCTTCCATTTCTGTAGGGTGCCCCACTGTGAAGGCACCAAGTCATTTGCCCAGGCATCATTTTCCTGTCATTACCCCCTGACAATGACCTTGAGAAATGGCTAGAATCAGGGTTGTTTTTTTCAGAGGAGCCTCAGAGGACTGACAGCTTGTAAGTGGGGGCTGGGGCTTGTGATTCCAATCCTGGCCTTGGCTTGCCTCACCCTAAGTGTTCTGAGACTCTCTTAACCCACAAATGTTTGAGGGGCTCCCCAGGCCAGGCACTGTTCTGACCCGGGGGATCCTCAAGAGCTTATATTTTGGTGGAGGAAATGGACAATAAACAAATAATTTAAGTTCTGTATTATATTGGGTGGTGACAAATGCTGTGGAGAAGAATGAAATAGGGAAGGTGGTGGAGGATAGGGAAGGGGTCAGAGATTATGGGCTAAATAGAGTACTCAGAGAAGGCCTTACTGAGGAAGTGAATTTCAGCAGAGATGGAAGAAGAAGATGGAGCCAATCCTGAAGATAATCTGGGGGAGGTGCATCCCATGGCAGAAGGAACAGGATGTGCAAAGGCCCTGAGGTAGTAGTGCGTGAGGCTTGTTCAAGCCCATACAGCTGGAGTGAAGTGAGCAAGGGAGAGGTCATGGTACTCAGATCGCATAGGGCCTTGAAAGGTGTTTTGAGGACTTTAGCTTGTATGATGGCAAGGTGGGAGCCAGTGGGGGAATTTGATCAGGGAGAGACAGACCTGCCTTATATTTTGAAAGGGCCAGTGGCTGCTATGTTGAGAGTCGACAGAGAGTATGCAGTAGCAGCAGCTACAGTAGTAAGTGCTTATTTGAGTACCCGGCACGGTCACGTTCAATCCCCCCGACAACTTTATCTCCATCTTCCTTGGGAGGAAACCCAGACTCAGCTGGTAGAGCCAGCTGTCAGTTTAGGATGATCAGATTGCAAAGTTGATGTTCTAGACTGTTCTCCAGTCTTCAGTGGCAAAGGGACGGATTGTTTAGGATGATGGTGAGCAAATGTCCTGGCATGGTGGTCAGACTGCCCCCGTGCCCATTCTCTGGCTACTGTCAGGTGACTAGCAGGCCACCCAGAAGCGGGGAGGGGCAAGCTGTCTCCTTGAACTCTTGGTTGGTCATTGGTCGTTGGGTGGAGGCAGAGCAAATTGCTTCCAGATGAGGGAAGGCAGCTTGGGGAGTGGAATTTGTGCCCTGTCTTGGGATAGCAGCCTCTCAGGGCCCGAGAGGGCCCTGAGTCTTTGTGTTTGGCATATTAGACAAGCTCTGTACTTACAGACCTGGAATTTTTGCTACCGGCAGGGGCCCAGCGCCCTGAGGCCGGTGGGCTGGACGCCACTGCAGATGGTCTTCCCCCTGGAGCCAAAGCCTCCCTCTCTTTCTGAGTGAAGTCTGGGCCAAAGTGCCCTGTATTTTATGTCCCCCCCTTTTCTTCCAAGTAGCTTAGATCACTTTCAGAATGTCACTTCCATAATCCTCTTATTTATTGCTCCCTAAGGAAGTAGGAAGATTTTTCCTTGTCTTTCAAAAAAAGTGCTGGGGCGCCGGCAGGCTCAGGCCGCAGAGTGCACGGCTCTTGATCTCGGACACGTGAGTTTGAGCTTCACGTTGGGGGTTGAGTTTGATTAATAATAATAATAACAAAAAAGTGCTGCTGGGTGGAAAATTGGGGTCAGGGAGTGAGGCTGGGGTGGAGGGAGGGAGGGAACCTGGAGGCCTGGGCCTGGGCCTGGGTGCAGCCTGCCTAGAGGGGGCAGGGAGAGCAGAGCTGAGCTGAGGTGGGAAACTGGGGCTTCTGGACTTGGGGGTTGTTCCTTTTACCTTTACCGCAGGCTTTGGTATCTGAGTTTGTGGGGCTGGCCTGGGGACTTCCTGCCCTCCCCTAGTGTGTGGTCTCAGGGAGCTGATGCGGTGCTGGCAGTGTGAAGTGAGGGAGATTATTTATTTATTTGAGAGAGAGAGGGAGCACAAGTAGGCAGAACAGCAGGCAGAGGCAGCGGGAGAAGCAGGCTTTCTGCTGAGCAGACAGCCCGAAGTGGAGCTTGATCCCAGGACCCTGGGATCACGACCTGAGCGGAAGGCAGCCACTTAACTGACTGGGAGAGTCTTACAAAGAGGTGTTGGAAGGGACAGTGCATGTCAGCCTGGACCCTGGTTCTGGAGCTGGAGCTCAGCCTTCTACCCGCCTCCTCCCCCCACCTTGAATACATACCACCCTCAGTGCCAGACCTCAGCAGTGGTAGGGGAGGAGGGCGCATTGTTCCGCAGGATAGAAAAGGACCATTTTGGGAAGGAAAGTCTCCTTCTGGACTGCTCAGATCCCAGCGGGTTACCAGCCACAGATGCAAAGCAAACAGGCCCCTGACTTTGTTTCTATTTCAGAAACCTCACTGCGGCTGACATGCCCCCTGTGGCGGAACGCGACATGGTCACGGGGCCATGGGAGTCCAGGGAAACTCCCCTCGGGGCTGCTAGCCATTTCTTCCTGTGGGGCTGGGGGAAGGGGCGCCCAGGGTGGGGGCTCTGTCTAGAAAGCTGCCTCCATCAGTATGAGTCAGAGTGGGGGAGGGGCCAGACGTTACTGGGCTTTGGGTGCTCCTGCCCTGGTGGGCCAGCCCGTGAAAATCTGCATGAAGACCCCAGGGTGGCCAGGCAGCACTGTAAAGGGTAGGAGGTGGCCTGGAAACTTGGATTGCATTCCTAGGCGGTTTGGCTGACCAACCAGGGGACGAGGGCCTTCTTTCTAGTCTCAGGGCCCCCAGGATATTTCTGAGCTCAGGCTTTCACAGGTGGGGTTGAGGAGACACAACCCAAATACAGAGACCCTCCCTGTCCCTGCCCAGTCCCCAGATACCAGGTCCCTTCATCTGGGCCCTTTGCATATGCTCGCTGTTAGGTTTGGCTTCCCCTTTCTGTTAGAGCACTGGCTTCATGGTCCTCTGTGCCCTCCCAGGCTGACCGATGCTCCAGGGACCCTTAAGCTATATCTGCAGCTGGCCTCCTGCCTCCGTGTCCCCATTCCTCATGCTCGAATTGGTTATGCTTTATTAATTTGTATATCACCTTGTTCCAGAAAAGAGGGTTCAAGCAAACCCAAATGCCTGGCGATATCCCACGCTCCTCAGGCCTGGGTTCGTTTGTCCCTGAGTTGCGTCTCCCCTTGTTGGTAGGACTCTTGTCTGTGGTCAGCTAATTGATGCTTCGTGATGGGGCCTCAAGGCTTTGCACACGTTCCTGCTGCTGGAAACAACACTGTGCTGTATGTCCTTTCCTTAGCCTTGACGATCCAATACAGGCATCCCTTCTGCCCACCAAGTGTCCCCTGCCTCCCCATTGCTGAGGGCACCTTTCTTACGTAACCCCGTGGCACCTTGTGCTAAAGCTCTCCAGAGAAACCGGACAGTCTCTAGCTTAGAGCCTGGTGGGATAGGCAGCGAGGAATCTGCCCTTTATACAGGAAATGCGGTGGACCATGTAAGAGGTGCTCTGTAAGTGTTTGTTGGCCTTGGAGATCTGGAAAGGCGGTCATTCTGGACTCACATTTTTGTTGCTGTTTGGTTTGGTATAGAAATTCTAGGTTAGGGATTTTTGTGTGTGCAAAACATTGCTTGATTTTCTTTTCAGTTCCAGAGTTACTGTCCAAAAGCTCAATGCCATTCCCATTTTTGAAAAAGATTTTATTTATTAGAGAGCGAGCGAGCGAGCATGTGAGTGGATGGGCAGGGGAGGAGCAGAAGGAGAGGGAGAGAATCTCAAGCAGACTCCTTACTGAGGGCAGAGCCAGATCCCACGACCCTGAGATCATGGCCTGAGCTGAAACCAAGAGTCACCCTCTCAACCAACTGAGCCACCCAGGAGCACCAGTGCCTTTCCCATCTCCCATCTTGATTCTTTGTGGGTAACAAAGGATTTCTCTCTCTGGGGTCGCTAACGTCCTGTGTGAGACTCTTCTTTGCCTGGCGTGACGGGACATTGCAAACGACACACCTGAGTACAGATACATGTCCGTCCGGGGCACTCGGGAATCTTTCTGTCTCGAAACACATTATCCAGTTCGGGGAAACTTTCTGGATTTACTTCATCGATGATTTCCTCCTGCCGTTTTCTTTCTTTTTTCTTCTGGAGCTCCTGGGGTTTGGACACTGAATCTCCCGGATTGGTCCTGTAATTTATTCTCTCTCTCTTTCCTCCCCTCACTCCTTGCTGGGGGACATCTTCAGCTTATCATCTAAGGTTGTATTGGGGCTTTTATGTTAATGAGCATATTTTTAATTTTTAAGCGTTCTTCTGTTTTCTAAATATATCTTTTTTTAAAAAAATAGCGTCTGGGGTTGGCTTCATGGATGCAATATCACCCTTATTTCTCTGATGCTATTAATGATAGTTCCATTTTGGAGGGAAGGATTCTCCCTTACCATTGCCTGAAAAGTGTGTATGTGCGTGTGGTTTTTCCCTCTGTCTTTCCAGTGACGGGCTTTCTCCAGAAGTCTAGTGACCGTGGTATTCTGCTTACATCTGTGTGGGGCATTAGGTTCTGTGTGTGTGTTTGTGGGGTGTCTTGTGGACTATGGGGCTCCTGTAGGGTGACCTGGTGGGCCTGTCTCACTTAGGAACCACTAAGTATCTTAGGTGTTTTCTCTCGAGCTGTTCAGATTCTCTAGAGGAGAACCTTCTACCTGGACTAGGAACCTGTGCCCAGGAACCTGATGGGGACGAGGGCAGGGATTTGGGTCTTCTGTACCTCAGCTTAGCCTTTTCCGATGTGGTGCCCAGCATTTCCCTGGGCTCAGTTTCCCCAGTCCACAGACCTTCCACTTTGCCTTCTCCTAAGACTAAACCCCTGGGGTGGGGAGGGACCCTGAACTGCCTGAGGGACGTGGGGGAGGAGGTCAGGGGCCGGGCCTCTTTCTCAGGCTGACTTGCAGTCAGGCCTCCCTGGTGCTGCCGGTCTCTCAGCCTTCTGGGGGTTCTGGGGTGCTAGTGTTTTAGGATTCGGTGCTCCTAGGTTTCTTAAGTCAATTCTCACTTGTCCTTGTGCCCTTCGGTCTCTAAAATTGTGTGGCTGTCCTCTCCCCTGCTGCTGTCTTTAAAATTGTGGGTTTGGGTTTATGCCTTTAAAAGTCTCTTCACTCTTGTTTCAGTGAGTTGTGGGGGGACCCAGGTAACGCCCATGTTCTCCCTGAGAGTCATAGCCAAGGCGTAGTCGGTGTGTGCTGCTGCCCTTGTGTGTTGTTGCACACACCGGCAGGTGTGTTTCTTCGGCCTTTGTGGGAAGGGAGTGCTGGGTCATTTTCTTACGTACAGTCCTTGCGGAACCGCCAGCACCTGGACCTGTGCGACTCTCACACGAGAGCCTGCGCAGTTGCTGGCCGAGTGAGTGAGGGAACAAATGAATGGATCGCAAAGAGACTTGGAAACAAAAACGGAAACATAACTACGATTCACCCTAGTTCAAACTGTTCTGAAATGTAAGCCACGTTAATGTAACTCTACACCTGTTAAATATAAAACGTTTCACAGAGTTTATGGCTAGTGGGGGGACATGGTGGACTTCTCCCTCACCCTGGATTCTTTTCTCTGGCTGCGGTGAGCATGTGTTACTCCTATAATTTTTGACAGGGAATTAAACGAGGAAGAATAAGAACGCATTTGGTTTAGAACGTGAGCCTGGGCGCATTGGAGCAGAGGGACAGTCTCTGGCTTTTGCAACCGTTCAAGGTCACGCTGCTGCCTTGGACCTTGGTTTCTTGCTCTGTAAAGCAAGTGGCCGGACCAGATGCCTTGAAGGTCCCCACATCCCTGTCCTGTGACCCCACAACTGTCTTCTCCTGCTTGGATCATGATAGCATAGGTCTCTTGTGGAAAAGAACTGCCCCCACCTCCGCCCCCACCTTTTTTCTTTTGGACATAGAATGCCTTTCATCTGCCCGTGTGTTCATCTGAATCTTCCTTCCTTCAGAACGGAGTCTGAGCTTATCTCCTTCATGAAGAGTCCTCTCCTGCTCCAGGGTAGGCCGGACTCCCTGTCCGCAGCGGCCTTTCCTGGTTTACTTTGCAGCTGGGCAGAAAGGAAAGAGCCTAGACTGTGAAGCTGGACAGTGCCAGGTTGAATATCAATTCTGTCGCTTACTCACCCTGTGACCTTGGACAGCTTACCTGGTGTCCCTGAGGTTCAGGTGCCCTCTCTTCCCAAAGGGAATTTGTAATGAGAGCTATCTCATGGGGTTTACATGAGCATTAAATGGGATACATGTTTAAAAGGCCTCCGTTAACATGTGACACAAAATAGACCCATAACACAAGAGGGTGACGACAATAGGAATAATCAACATTTATGTGCGTTGCCTTATTTACTCAAAAGTAGGTACTTTTATTGTTTTTATTTTTCAAATGAGGAGATGGAGCCATAAAGAAATAACTTGCCGGGGTGCCTGGGTGGCTCAGTGGGTTAAAGCCTCTGCCTTTGGCTCAGGTCATGATCCCAGGATCCTGGGATCGAGCCCCGCATTGGGCTCTCTGCTCAGCGCGGAGCCTGCTTTCCCCTCTCTCTCTGCCTGCCTCTCTGCCTACTTGTGATCTCTGTCTGTCAAATAAATAAATAAAATCTTAAAAAAAAAATAACTTGCCAACTGTCACAAATCAAGGACATGGACCGTTTTGTGTTTTCTTTAAGTGTTTGTGTTCACACTTATTCCACAAATGCTGGTTTGGCAGTGGTGAAAACGGGGGCAGCTGGGGCCTAGGGAGTGCCTAGGGCCCGAGGGAGGGCAGCAGGTTTGTGTCAGGTGATAGGGAGAGCGCCTCTCAGACAGGGACCTAGAGACGTCAAGGAGTCAGGGAGCAGTCCTCTGTGGGATCTGGGGAAGCACATTGCGGGCATCAGGATGGCGGCAACTATGGGAAGCCAAGCGGAAGACCGGGCTTGTTTCTTTAACTCTACGTTTCCTCTTTGAAGTCCCAGATTGCCCTGTTTTCCTGTTTTGTGTCCAGTATGATACTGGATAAAGAAAGTGAGGGCATTTTCTTAGATGATCAAGAAATATTTTTCTGTTAATTAGTACTCTCACCCATGTCTACATAGATCATGGGGCACAGGAACTGTATGTAGTCAGCACTCTAGGGTGGTTCTCAGTCCCTTTCCCACAGTCTCCAGGGGAAAGCAGTCTTGGGAGCACCACTGCCCTGCAAGGCCTTCCCTCAACTCTGTACTGTAGCCTTGGTGGCCTTCTTTGAGCTCTTCACCAGGTCACACGCTCCCCTACATGTGCCTTTGCACATGTGGCTCCCATCTGTTCCTTCAGGGGTATGTCAGTTCTGCCTGTGGGGAAGCCTTCTGTGATCCTTGGCCTGGGTCAGCTCCCTTGTTCTGGGTTTTCATAGGTCTGTCTGTAGGTTCTTTTCTTCAGAGCATTCTTTTCCATTTATGTTGTTTTATTTTGTCTTATCTTTTTTTAAAAAATAATTTATTTATTTGAGAGAGAGAGAGGGAGAGTGAGCATGTGAGAGAGGGAGAGAGAGAGGACCAGTGGTGGGGGAGGCAGAAGGAGAGGCAGAAGCAGGTTCCATGCTGATCAGTGAACCTGAGCCTGGGATCATGACCTGAGCCGAAGGCAGATGCTTAACATACTGAACCACCCAAGCACCCCTTCCTCTCCATTTATAACTGTATATTCACCTGTGTGGTCCTCGTACCCTGACTGTCTTTCTCCCGGGGCCGTAAACTCCAGGAGGCAGAGGTCTGGGCTGCTGTTGCTCATCCTTTTTCTTCCCCTGCATCCCTAGCATCTGGCATAGGAGTTGGCAAATTTTATCTGTAAAGGACCTGATAATAAATACTTTAGCTTCTGCAGACTCTCTGGTCTCTGTTGGGGCTCCTCAGCTCTGTCCTTGCAGCACAGAAGTGGCCATAGACAATGTGTACATGACTGAGTGTGGCTGGGTTCCAGTAAAGTTTATTTATGGACACCAAAATTGGAATTTCATGTAATTTCCACATGTCGTGAAATACTATTCTGCTTTTGAGTTTTTCCATCCTTAATAAAAATGGAAAAGCCCTCTTGGTTTGCAGGCTGTATAGGCAGTGGGCTGGATCTGGCTGGCAGCCTCTAGTTTATTGACCTGTGACGCAGAGCGCCGGGTGACTTACAGCGGGCTCTCTGTGAGTATTTGTTGAACAAGTAGATGGCATCTTGGACAGGGTAAGAGGCAAGGAGTTTATGAGCTGCTGCCTTCCCTTGATTTACTCCATAATCTCTATCCCTTGTCAGATTCCCTGTGATCTGTTAAAATTGAAGAAGATGGCCTACTGATTCTTCTTTTAAAAAACTACCTTATTAAGATATAATTTATAAACCATAAAATTCACCCATTTAAAGTGAACAATTCAGCTGTTTTTAGCATATTCTCAGCTGTGTGACTATCATCACTATCAATCTGATAACATTTCACGCCCCGTCAAAGAAACCCCACTCCCACTGATGGTCATTCCCATCCCCCGCAAACAGCCCCACTAACGTTCTTTTTTGCCTCTATAGATTGGCCCAGTCTGGACATTTCATATAAACGGAATCCTATCGTACGTGGTCATTTATGACTGGTTTTGCCTTTGCCTTGGCCTTTTTGAGGTTCGTCCTTGTTGTAGCATGTGTGAGAATTTAAGTCTGAATGATAGTCCGTTGCATGGGCATACCACGTTTGGTTGTCCGTATTCATTCATTCCTCCACTGACAGACATTTGAGTTGTCATGACCTGCTCTGGATGCTTGTGCACAGTTTTTTGTGTCAACATGTGTTTTTGTTTCTCTGGGGAAAATACCTAGAAGTGGAACTGCTGGGCCATACGGTAGCTGTGTGTTGAGCCACCTATGGGGCTGCCAGACTGTTCTCCAAAGCAGCTCTGCCATCTTGCCCCCCAGTGAGCAGTGTGTGAGGGTTCCAGTTCCTCCACAGCCTTGAAGATGCTCTTCATTTTATTTTAAGTTTTTGACTGACTTGTCTACTGCTCATCTTTCTGATTGGCCACTCGGTTCTGTGGTGGCCACAGCTGTGGTTGTGAGATGGGCTGAATCGGACATCTGGATACATTTTGTTCTTTCTTTGGTAAGAGCAGCGCACGCTTCTCGGAGCACATTTGGGCAGCAAAGCCTGATGCCCATTAGCGATGTGCTCACTGCATTTGGCCACGGCCCGCTGACTCCAACAGGTCTCCAAAGACCAAGGCAGCTGCCCGAGCGAGCAGTGCGGTAGATCAGGCAGGACACAGGCCCTGGGGCTCAGAACGCGGAGGATAGCTCGCCCGTGCTGCTGCCCAGTTGCTTGACCTTGGGCAGGTGCTTAGTCTCTGCAGGTCTCAGTTCTGTCCTTGGCAAGAGGGGTCCATGCCTGCATTCAGCTCTCATTCAACAGATCTTTTCTGGGCACCTCCTGTGTGGCAGGCCTAGCACGTTCCTCTGCAAGGTTATGGTGAAGACGAAACAAAGCCATGTGTGAAGTGCTGAGCATGCATGAGACTAGGACAAAACCAGCCGACAGAGCCTTCCCTTCCTGCAGTCACCCCACTCCTCACTGAGTGTAACCGTCATAAGGGAATGATAGCTTCTCAGAGGAGGAGGGGTGTCAGGGATTCTCTTGCTCACATGTGGCTTGCACTGGGTTCCAGCCCAGTCACTAGCTTCTGCTTGGACGATTCCAGTGATGAGCGCTGCCTGTGATGACCGGGCAGCCCTGGTTTTCGGATCTGCCTCTCTGGAGCCGGCCTTTGGTCTCGTCTCCGCCAGCTGAGACCAAGAGAGCGAGCCTGCTCCCTTCCGTCTGCATGACAACGCGGGAGTATTTGACAACAGCTTCCCCTCCATCTCTTCTCCAGTTCCACCAGCTGTCTCCCAGATAGCTTCATCCGAGACCCTGCTGCCCTGGTGGCTGCCTTTGGATACCCTCCAGCTTGTTTGTTGTTTCCTGGACTCAGCCCGAGTCTTCCCCATTGGAGATAAACACAGACCGAGTGCCTGAATGAGTTGTAAACCTTGGAGGGTGACCAATCTTACCTTTACCAGGAGGATGGTTTTACAGAGGAAAGTACTCAAGAAGGAAAGATAACTTCATTCAAGATTATGAAAAAAATAAAATTCCAGCGAAAGCCTATCTGACCCTCTCTGGCTCTCCCAGCTCAGTCTGGGAAGACAGTGCAGACGGATCTCCTCATTGGGCCCCCTCCTGGGCGTTGCAGGGGCCAGCTGCTCTGCTGAAAGGGTTTGTGATTGAGGATCTGAGGGTTCCCCACTCTCAGCCCCTGTCCTGGGGGGCAGAGCTGTTAAAACATTTCTCGGGCTCAGTTTTATAAGCTGCTGGAGGGAGATGGTGACAAGCAGCCCGTTAATAAAAGCACTTTAGCAAAAGCAAAACGAGGAAGGGAGAGGACTCAGAGCTCCATCATTTGTCTGTATGATTTTTGTGTCCTAGGGCCCCTCTCTTCTTCTGGTGGGAGAAATCCAAATATGTTTAGCAATTCCTCTGCTGCTGCCCCTGGGGGTAAAAGCCTTGTAGCCTTTGTAATCAGGAATAGTCCAGAAACCCACAACAGGCCCAGCTCTGCCCCGAGGCAGGAACAGTGAGGAAACACACATTTTGGGCCTTTCCCACTTCCTTAGCCCGAGTTTTCAAAAGCCTGTGCCTAATTTTTTTTCTGCGCTCTAGGCTGATTTACATAACTTTATTCTTCTGTGGTTAGTTACTCATTCAGAAATTCCCCTGTCCATCTGTTCTGGGATTCTGAGTCAGTGGGAACAGACTATCACGGTAAATTCTGGCCCCTGCCTCCCTACCTCCTCTCTGCCCGGAAGTGGAGGCAGAAGGCGGAGGCCAAGGACCGGGACACCTGTGTGGAGTCCGTCTAGCAGATCGGAGTCCGGTTCCTCCAGCCGAAGGAGCACCTTGGGAGGCAGTTGCTACAGGTACTGGAACCTCGGGGCCTGAGTGCTTGCCTCCAGGCTGTCCCCTCAGGGCTTGGGAGGTGAGGGGCGACCCAGAGGTGAGAGGCAGCATAGGGCATGGCTAAGGCCCATCTCTGGTTCAGGTCCCAGCCCTGCCACTTCTCTCTGTGGCCCTGGACAAGTTCTTCAGGCCCTTTCTCACCTGTGAAGTGGAGATCCTAACAGACCTGTTTCCCAGGGTTATTGTGACAGTCTATGAAGTGAGTTAGTGTGTGTGAAGCATCTGGACCCTGCCTGGCACATGGAAGCCCCGGGCAGCTGTTAGCAGTGGCGAGGAGGATTTCTACCCTTCCTAGGGGGCTACCTCGTCCCTCGTTTTTTCTTCATGGAACAAAGATACCCAGTGTATATTTATTGACAAGTATGGGAAAACTCTGGTGTGAGCTCAACCCCATGGCATGCCCCTTCAGATTCCTTAACGCTCCCTCCCTCCTGCTCCTGACCAGTGCCTTCACCACTCCCAGTCTCCAAGTGAGAACCAGCCTTGGACTGATTGCCCAGTAGCAGCAGACGATTTCATGTCCCTGCCTCAGTCTCCTCATCTGTAGCCTGTGGAAAAGCATTTACCCCTCCCTCTTCTTCCTCCCAGTGCCCTCCAGAGCTGGAAAGAGGCACCAGGCACCATCTGTTAAGTATGACAGACAAGTCCCAAAGACAGAACTTTGATGGGTGGTATGGGAGAGCTAGAGGGCCCAGGACTCAGGGGACCATCATCCTGCCCTCAGGAACACTGGGCCATGGTCTGGAGGGGGTGGACATGTTGCTGAGCTCTCTCCTTGGGATACCGAGAGCACATCTCGGTATGTGCCTCTTGGCTTACCCCACCACAGAAAAGGTAGGTTAGATGTTGTTTGGAGAGTCTGTCACAAATGAATGTTCTCCTAGCTCATTCTCTGACCCCTGCCTGGACAAGTGCCTATGCTTTTGCGCTCGGGATGCTCATGATGGGGTGAAGGGCAGTTTAACACCAAAGAGAAAGCCTCAGGGACATGAAGAACCATCCGTCATTGCTTTCCCATTATGCCTCAGGTGTTGCTTCCCAAGATGAGGAAAATGAGGCTCAGAGGGGCCCGTGAGCTGCCCCCTGAGGTCATGCGGTGGAATATGCCAGAGAAGGATTTCAACTCCTTTCTGGGAGGATTCTAAAGTATGTGTTCCTTCCAGGAGGGGAAACCTGATTCTGAGCCCCACGAGGCCCAGTTGGAGCCCCCAGATCTTTTCTTCTGACTTTTCTGGAGAGTTGTGGTGAAACCCTTTCTCTCAGCCACATTGATGTTTGTGTGTCCTTTCTGCTGCTGGTCTCAGCCTTTCCCCCCTCCTCCTTTCCCCTTCCCTGTTGCTCACCCCAGCCCCATGGAGTGTTTAACTTGAGGATCTCCCCGTTGGTGGCTGGTGACACATCCCACCCGCCTCTCTGCTATCTCCTGAGATTTGAGCCATCAGCAGGTGAGAGACGCGTGTGCTGGAAGGTGTGTGTGACCTCGGGCTTTTGTGAGAAGTGTGGAGAGGGACATGGGGAGGTGAGATGTGGTGGCAATGTTTGCTACGCTCTCGAGGTGTTCTCAGCTGAGCGCATGGAACCCTTGTGGCGGGGGGATGGGGGAAGCGGCTGGGTCCTGTCATCACAGGTCTGGCAGCTGGGGCCCCCGGAGTCTGTCTGTTGGCATCAACCGGCTATGTGACCTTGGGCCCATCGTTCCCCATTCTGGGCCTCGATGTAACATGAGGGGCTTGTTTTCCTCCAAGGTCTACAACCTGAGATGTCTCCATGGGGAATAATGGAGCCCAAGCTCCTTCTCTCCTCCTTTCCTGGTTGCCTCTTAGAGGTTAAGGTTTGCTTTTCAGCTGGTGTTAATTGCCAAGCTTTAATGTGTGCTATGGCAGGGGCCAAGAGAAATTCCAGGGCCATAACTCCCTGAGACATCCAGGGTGAAAAGTGTTCCGGTAAGGGCAGGTTCAAACAGGATACCCTTGGGGCCCGGGGACGGGATACAACCTCGACAGGCTCCTTCACCTCAGGGAACACAGCTCTGTGGCTTTGGAACCCGGCTGGTTAAACCTGGCAGGACCTGTGTTCCAGCTGCCTCATTAGTGCCCTTGGGTGGCAGAAGCCTAGCCAGCAAGCTGGGGTCCAGCACCCCCTCAGCCTGGGACTCCTTGTCCCACCAGTGGCTACTCCTTCCTTTCCAGCCCACTCTCCTGCCCCCTCTGCCATCCAGTCATGGTCTCTCCTCCAGCTCCACCAGCCCATGTGGCCCCAAGTGCACTTCCCAGCCTGCCGGCCTGCCTTCTTTGGTTCAGACCTCCCATCCCCTCTTCATCCTCTCTGCTTATGGAGGTCACCCCCATCGTTTCATGTCCGGTCTTCCCTCACCATCCAGACCAGGCCGGGATAGGTCAGAGACCTAGCGAGCCTGGTGCAGGGCCCAGCCCGAGGAACGCAGGGATGAAGGGAGGTGGGGGGAGGAGGAGCCTTAGTGCTGACCTTTGTCCTTGGTCACATGTCACAGCAAGTAAGCCTTGTCACCTGCTTGGCTGAGTTCTGTGAGTGTAGCACAGATGGGCACAGCCCACCGGCCTTGGCGAGAGCAGCCCTCATGAAAGGCAGTTGTGGAACCGTCTGGAATAAACTGAGTCTGTAAGTGGGAGGGGCTGGTCGGGCCTGTGCAACTTAGGGGACAGTCCCGGGACCTGGGTCCGGCTCCTCTGTTGCCCCGGGCTCCTTTGCAGACCTTGCGTCCGCCACAGGTCCCTCTCTGATGTTTCCTCTTAGTAGAATGAGAAGGTCGGGGTGGGCGTTCCTCCAGGCCCTCCCAGCTCTGCCGAGTTAACAGTCGCTGCCTGTCAAGGGCTTCCTGTGTGTCCCACAGTGGAAAGCACGACGGGTGGAACCCCATCCAGTTCTCCTGACACCAAGCACTTGTCTTCACCCTCATCTTGCAGATGAGGACCCTAAGGTTGAGAGCCAAGGTTGCAGTCCCGAAGCCCCAAGTCAGATCCGGGCCACAGGTGGATTTCGTTTCGGCCGCCCCCTTTGGGGTTTTTGTTTATTTGAATTTAAACATGGAAGCGATTTCACAAAAATAGAGATTTGGGGCTTTTTTAGAGATGACGGGTCTGGTTACACCGAGTCCTCACTGCTCGGTGGCAAGAGTTGGCTGGGTCTGAGTCTCAGCCACTGCCTGCAGATGGGTCTGGGCTCTCTTAAGCCCTCCGTGGCGACCCAGCATGGGGGCGTGCCTGGAAGCCCAGCCGGTGTCATTAATTAGCCTTTTCTCCCTGCCTCTGGTTAAGGATGTGATGGAACTCAGACCGTGTAGGTCACACAGCTGCTCTGTTCGAGGCAGCAGTCAGACTCGGCTCTCTCGGACTTTAAACCGCGAACCATCAGCTGTTTTTCTGCGTTATTTCTGAGTCCCAGCAGGGATGTTTGGGTCCTCTGCTGGAGCAGGAGAGACCATAGTCAAATCTCTAGATAAGGAAGTTGACAAGAGTTCCTCTTTCCAGAGAGGTTCGAGTCTCTAGTCCCGCCCGAGGGCACTGTTGCTGGGAGGTGGCATTCGCAAACTCGTGTTTGAGTCCGGAGTAGAGCCCTCCCCTTGCCAGACGGTATGTCTCTTCCAGTTGATTCGGTATAACTGCGTGTCGTCTGTTTCCTGTTTGCTTGCACCTTGGTTTCTGTTTACTGACAGGACAAACCCAGGAGAGAGCCCACCTCCCTGCCCCAGGAGTGTTGCCAAAATGCCGCACAGAGAACGTGTGTTTTGGCCATGGCAAACGGAGGGAGGAAATAGAGAGGTCTGTTCAGACCGTGGGTGCCTTGGGGTTGGCCAGGGGTCTTTAAGGGATAGGCAGGCAGGATGCTGGGCCTCCCGAACAGGGCGGGGGCTCGGAGGGGGAGCCCTGGTGGAGGCTGGGGTTTCCTGCCCTTGGTGTCGGTCTGTCCAGCTGTTTCCTCCTGATAGAGCATTTGGACAATGTCACGGTGACTCAACTCCCAGCATCACCAGTGAACAATAGCAGATCTGTCCAGGGTCAGCCAGGGAGTGGCGGCTTATACCCGTCAACCTGCTTCCAGGCTCCCCGAACCGTTTCCCTACTTGCTGTTGGTGGCCCACAGCCCTTTCTGGTTGGGTTAATTTCAGGCTGTAGCTTTTTGGTTTCCCTATAGCGTGTCCTCACTCCTTCTGTGTGCACAGCTGACCAGAGCTTCGGTGGCTCCGTGCTGACCAGCTGCCTGCCTGCCATCCAAGGCAAGCGTTGCCAGACCTCCCTTACCCTTGGTTTGAGGTTCAGTGGGTTTGGCACAATCCTTCAAGGTTCTGAATCTCTACCCAGGCATTCAGGATGTGGATGAGCTTCAGATGGGAAAGACAGCTGTGTGATTCTTTAATCTCCTCCAGTGGGTAGAGGATTAAGCAATTTTTTGGTGGGTTTGTTTTCATGGATTATGATTTTTTTCTAACAAAAGTGATTGTTTACTGAGTGTTTCTGAGTTCCTGTCACACAAGCACTTTGCATAATTTATCTAACTTAGTTCCTCCGTAGCTCTCCAAGGGATGTAGCATTACCTCCATTTTACAGACGAGGCATCTGAGGCACCGAGATCCAAAGTCCTGTGACATGTGACTTCCTCAGGAGGAGCACGGGGTGTGTGGAAGAGTATAGAAATCAGTTTGAGGACCCTGGATCGGAGACGAGTGGTTTGAAAGAAGCGGTACAGAGAGCACGCAAGAGTGAGTGGGGCCAAGGCTCTGGTTCTTGGAGTTTATAGGAAGGTGAAGGAAACAGGTGTATTATCGCTTACCTCTGATGCAAGACGTGTTGTGAGGGGAGCTAACAGTGGGGCTGCCACAGTGATTTGGAACCACATTTTCATCTGGTGTTTGAGCACCTGAATAAAGAGACACTTCAAAATTGAAGTGTGATCGAAACTGGTCCACGTAGAAAATACCGAGATCTGTTGCCATTTGTGTCTAGAGTTGCAAAAATGCAACACTGCTCAGAATTAGTTTTAGTAGTTATTGGAAGTTTATGTCCAATGTTCGTTCTGACTCAGTAATTCTGTTTTTTGGAATTTGTATGAAGGAAGTTATCATATACACATGTGTATATATGTACACACACGTGAATAAGGTATCTTCATTGTAGCATTATTTGTAATAAATAGTTAGAATTGGAAACATTCCAAATGTGCAATAGATCAGTTATGTAAATTTTGATACGTTCATCTGATGCCCTGCTGTACAGCCTTTAAAAAAAGCCATGTCTTCAGAAATGATATATGACTCAAGATAATGCTTATGAGAAAGTGTCAAGCAAATACTGTGGGATTTAAAACCATATAGGCGGGGCGCCTGGGTGGCTCAGTGGATTAAGCCTCTGCCTTCAGCTCAGATCATGATCTCAAGGTCCTGGGATCGAGTCCCGCATTGGGCTCTCTATTAGGCAGGGAGCCTGCTTCCTTCTCTCTCTCTCTCTCTCTGCCTGCCTCTCTGCCTACTTGTGATCTCTGTCTGTCAAATAAATAAAATATTAAAAAAAAAACCATATAGGCTGTAAATTCTAATTTTTTAAAAACATGAAGAAAAAAGACTGGAGGAAATATACCCCAAATGCTAATGATGGTACTGATTATTAGTGAGTTTCGTTTTCTTTTTTATGTTCTTTTATAGCTTCTAAAATTTTTTTTTAAAAAGACTTATTTATTTTAGAGAGAGAGAGTGAATGAAAGGGAGGGACAGAGGGAGAGGGAGGATCTCGAGCAGACAGACACTCCACTAAGTGTGGGGCCCGACATGGGGCTTTATCTCTCCACTTTGAGATCGTGACCTGAGCCGAAACCAAGAGTCGGCTGCTTACCTGACTGAGCCACCCAGGCATCCCTAAATTTTTTTTTACAATACTATAATAGCAACAAGAACAAAAATGTCTCAGGTTGTTTGTTGCATGAACGTACACCACTGTGCCTTGCAAAGGGAGTCTCCAGCACTTTCCAGAGCATAGCCTTCAATGTGTTTGGGGAGGTGGTTCCTCTGCTTTCGAGTTCCCTCTTTCTTCTCTATCACTGTCTCCCCTCTCCAGTTTACTCCCTTAGTGGGCCATCGATTTATAACCGAAGGACGATTTTTTTAGAAATATGCATTGTGTTGTATTGGTTCTGTTTCCCGAATACTGTGACAAGAGAGACATTTTATACTTCTCTCCAAAAGAAAACCCTAATTTAAGTTTCTTTCCACTCATGCGATCCCGATTGATTTTCTCTTTGTAGTTCAGATGGCCTTTGTCAGATAGAAGAATTTTCTGCTCCTGCCTTCAGCGGCCTTGGAAAGCCCAATTTCAAATGATAGGTCGTTGCCGTGGCCTGTTAAGTCACACCAGTCCTGCTTGCTTTCAGCACGGAGGAATGGGAGTGAGGGAAGCTTTGCCATCTTAACCGTTCTGTGGCTGATGTGAAGTTTGAAGCTGACCCCCGGGTGAGCCCAGAGAACACTTGGGATGCCAGCTCAGCGACAGCCTTTTTTGTTTGTGTTCTGTGGCTGTTGATCAGGACTTAGCACGTTACCTGGCATCGAAGGCTCCCACAGTTGTTGTCTGGATAAATACTGGCCTTTGTGGCAATATTCACTCCCACCGGTGAGACTTCCTTCAAGCGTAGGAGGAATCTGGTGTCCTGTCGTGGTTAAGAAGACAGGTTTAGGATCAGAGAGATGTAATCGTGGCTCACTAGCCCAGTGATTGGGAGCCCTGCCCCCAACTTGGAGCCTCACTTCCCTCCTCTGTCACGTGGGCATAATGCTGAAACCCCAGAGGGCTGTTACAGGAATTAAATGAGATCCTGTTTATAAAATGCTTAGTAAGGGATCAAGGAATATACAGCTAATATTAAATTAGTGATACCGTTTTTGGAGGACAGGTTCCCCCCATCTGGGTCTTCGTTCTTGCCTTGGGTGGAAGGTGGCTTCAGTGGTTCGTTCTCACGGGGACCCAGAGCCTTGACCCCCAGCTTCCACCTTCAGGACCCCCCACCACCCCTTCTGGATCTGCAGACACAAAAAGGCTGACCCCATCAGCTTTCCTGGCTACTCGCACTCCGTGGGGAATAAACTTTCAAAACACGGAAGGCCCGTTCTCAGGTCATCTTCAAGGAGGCCTTTAACGAAAAAGACTGAATCTCCACATCCCCCGAGAGATAATGTTCCTGGCCCCGTAAGGACTCAGCTTGCCTGCGCCCCCACAACCAGGTGGCTCTGGGTTTCCCACTGGTTAGGGCAAAGACAAAAAAAGTTTAAGGCCATTACCATCACCACCGGCCTCTTTCTGTTGTTTGGAAAATTTTCTGATTGTGATGAGGTGTGCGTAACATTGACGCTTTAAACATTTTTAAGTGTACAGTTCAGTAATGTGTTAGTGCTCCCCGGAGAAACAGAGCCAAGGGGAGACACATAGACACACGTGTCTTTTATCCTATGAGGGCCTACGATATGTGACGTACATAGCACGTGTGCGGAGCTTGATCAGGAGGGATTGGCTGGGACCGTAATGGGGCCTGAGAAGTCCCACTGTCTGCTGTCCGCAAGCCAGGGGCGCAGGTGGTGTAATTCCATCCGAGTCCACAGGCCAGAGAACTAGGGGAGCCAATAGTGCGCGTGCTAGTCCAAGGATGGCGGGTGAGAAGTCCCAGCTCAAGCAGTGAGGCAGGGAAAAGGGGGCGGATCCCTCCATCTTCCACCTTTTGTTCTACTCAGGC